>CM077151.1:24511770-24628367 GCA_039583875.1 Platanthera guangdongensis
GCCGCCCCCCTTTCGTGACAAAGTCGCGACTGAGCCGTGCAACCTAAGCTGTGAACCTGACTCGTGCAACCTCGCAAGGGCCTACCCCCCCTTTCTACGACAAAGCTTGCGGACCGTGTGAGTCGTGCAACCTAAGCCGTGAGCCTGACTCGTGCAACCTCGCAGGGTCCTGCCCCCCTTTCACAATAAAGCCGCGGACCTAAGCCATGCAACCTAAGCCGCGAGCCTGACTCGTGCAACCTCGCAAGGGCCTGCCCCCCTTTCACGACAAAGCCGCAGACCTAGGTCGCGTAAACAAAGATGTGGACTAAAGGCACACAAACAAAGCCGCTGACTAAAGCCGCGCAAACAAAGCCACAGACCAGAGCCGTGCAAATGAGAACAACTAAGATGACATGAAAAGAATAATGTCATAACAAAACAACTGGAATGATACAAAAAGGGCAACCATCGCTTAATGGGCAACAATGACAAATGCTGAACAAAAGACAAAATACAATACGTCCAACTAAAACAACAAAATGCAATACACAGTTGCAAAGATAAAAGGCTACTACTCGTCGTCTGAGCCAGAACGCTCGTCTTCGGAAACATCTACAAAGCTGAAGCCGGATGTGTCACATCCCAAACTCTTGCTAACCAGGCGGAAGGCCTTCGAAACACCGCGCCGGAGCGCCAGCTCACGAACATCGTCCATCTGGGGCTCCACCTCCTTGGACCAAATCACGTCACGAACCTCCTCTGCAATCAAACTACGGTCTCGCATGTAGTCCAATGATTCAAGGTATTCTGCAAGTCCTGCGGCCTTCAGCTCAGACTCATGGCTACCGGAAGACAACATCTCCACTTGGGCCTCTGCTGCCTGTAACTGAGTGTTGAGGCCAGTAGCCTCCTCCCGCGCCGCCTGCAACTGGGTCTCCAAGCCCAATGTCTCCTCCTTCGAGTGCTTCAACATTTGGGTGGTCCTCTCCACTAGAGTTTTCTCCACCTCCATGGCTGCACATGCATCCTCTAGCTCGGACTTTAGCATCGACCCGGTCCGGCGAAACCGCGCAACGTCCCGATCATATTCCTCCTTCAGGGAGGCAAGCGAGCTCGACTTTGTTGAAACCGAAGACTCGATCTCTTATGGAGTTCACCCTTGGGGAAGGGGTGATCGCACACTTACTTCTCTCTTGCAGGCCAAACGACAAAAAGAAAACTGACCCAAGGGCTCGGCATGGAGGTCCCACCACACACCCGGAAGATCTTGGAGCGCTTCCCCTCAGCCAAAGTTCGAGCTAAGGTACCTCAGAAAGCGCTAGAAGACTGGGGAACAAGTGAGTATGCCTTCTGAGGTGCCTCTTGGGTCCTATTTATAGGTTTCTAAAAACGTTCTGCAAATAGCCAACCTCCGCTGTTGCAAACAGCTATGTGCAGTCCAAGTTGGCTTGCCAACAACGTAACTCCGTTGTTCTGAAAGGCTATGGGTAGGCCAGCGGGGGCAAAATGGTAAAAAAACATCATGCGTCGCTGGGCGAGTCCCGCCCCTAAATCCTCTGCTCGCCCGGGACGGCGATAACGGGCTCGGCTATCCCTACTTGCCGCTTCACCTGGCGAGTGCGAGCCTTTTGACTCTATTCGCCCCGGATGATTCCACCTCGCCTGGGCGAGCTGGGGGATGTCGAGATCTGGCCCCTTGAGTGCTCACGCGGGACTTGGATTGCACGATCCTGCGGGTCGGCTCTTGAGAAATTGAGCCCGGCGAATGCTAAGTTCCATTCGACGAATGCCGAGCTTTGTCCGACGAACGCCGAGCTCCATTCGACGAACTTCGAGCTCCGTGTGACGAACGCCGAGCTCCGTTCGACGAGATAAATGGGCCGGGCGGGCTTCTCTCAATGCCAAGGCAGAACGACGTTGTGTCTGGGCTGGCCGGGACTCGCCGCTTCTACATGTCTTCTGGCGAGTGCGGGCCTGGCTGGCCCTACTCGCCTGCCACTAGCCAGGCTCGCATGGGCGAGCTGGGGGCTGCCGAGCTTCGGCCCGCCCTTGATGCTTGGCCGAGACTTGAGAAAAGAGAGTCGGTCGGTCTGGTTTCTAGTGACCACATTAGCCTGGCCGCACGCTGCCTGGGCGCATGCGCGCAATCGGGGCGCACGCGGCCGCATTTGGCGTCTTCGCCGGCCTACTCTTCTTCGGCGAGTTTGGTCCGGGTACCTTGGAAACACCACCCTTCGGCGCCTACACTTTCTCGCCTGAGGTTGTCATGACAGCGGGAAAGAGGATGACCAGCATGAAAATCCTTCTTCTCTTGCTTCGCTCTCCAACAAAAAGGATTTGTGCGGCAATTGATGTGTTACACCACCATTTATAGGGAAATATTCCCCTGTGATCTCCACCCAAAGTGAGAGAGATCATGGGGTTGACTAGTCAAACTCCACCTCCCATGAACTCCCCATGATGAGCGAAACATGGGGGGGGGGGGGGGGGGGTAGGGCCCACTCCCTCTCCCCACTTAGGAAAACCACCCCCATTGGGGGATTACGGCCGGCTGGCCGCCGCCCCTGCAAGGCCGCCGCCACCTGCAAGGCCGCCGCCGGCCGGGCAGCGATCGCCGGCCAGGCTGCAGCCCACCGCCGGCTGGGTCGCCGCCGGGGCCGTTGGACAGGCCGCGGGTTCGGCCAGGCCGCCGGCCTGGCCACGGTCCCGGTCGCCCCTTGGTTGGCCACCGCCGACGCATGGCCGCCCCACCGCCGTCGGCGGCTTACCCACCATCCGATCATGGTGGGCTCTCCTCACCGTCCGATCTGCTGGGTAACCACCCACTAACTCACTACATTAGCGGTGAGGTACACCATGATCCTCCTAGGAGGCTATAAAAGGAGCCTCAAGGTCTCCTCAGAGATCATCTTTTGGCTCTGGGTCATCTTCTTCCTCAGGCGATAGCTCTGCCGGACTCCTCATTCGGATCATCCTCCAGCCACTACGAGCCACCAGCGCACCACCAGCAGGAAAATGCCTAATTCCCGGAGTGAACAGAAGGAGGAAGGCGACCCCTGCAAGCAGGTGCACGACGAACCCGTGCTCCAAGCCTCATAGCACCAGTGCTATCTCTCGCTTTCCAGTGTCCAAATCACTCCCGCGACGCAGCCTGTTGCCTGTTGGGAGCCGTAGACCTTCTCTCTCACCCCAAGTTGTAACGGAAGCGGTCTGTCGCCCCGATTCTCAAAACGCATTGTAATCACGAGCAGCTAGAGGATTTCGACCGGCACAGATCCGGTCACGTGATTTTTTACCCAATTGAGAGGTTTTTCCACGTCATCACATCTTGAGTCAACCTTTTTTCTCTCTAACTATGTGCACGCTCGACCGCTACACAAGATAAGACGGTTTAATTGAATCCAGTCTGACCAGAACATCGAACTAGCCCACAAGAGAAGACATGAGAAGTAAGTTTCTATATCAATCACAAAAGAAAAACTCTAGAATTTTGTAAAGCGGACAACGGAATTTTGATTTATAATATTCATTTATATTCGGAGATAAATGCAAATATTTATATAGTTTTTACATTATAGATTTTAAAAATTTGCATAGAGATTTTTTAATGATTTAAAAACAATTTGAAAATGCAAAATGGAATGGTAAATAAATATCACATTTCAAAATGAAAATATAATATCCGTACCATGCGGGTACCTCATTAGCCATAGGTATCGCAGCCATCATGAATATTGGATAGGATTTCACGGCCATGAGAGTGCAGCGATGGGAAGGCATTTTACGCATAAAGCCGCACAGCGCCCGCATGGAAATCCCCTGGTCGACGGGATATGCGGAGGGCTGCATAAGATTGGGCAACAGAAGGGCGTTTACGTCATTTTGCAGACGAACCGATGCGAAGGATTATTATACTTTACCAACATCCCCCCGGCTCTTTCCTCCGGTAACGTTTCCTATGCCAAGAGCAAAGTGCACCCAAACAACCCCATCTCTCTCTCTCTCTCTGAGTTTTTCTCTCTCCTCTCCCTCGGCTTTAACTTTCTTCAAACTCTCTTTTGTTTTTGTTCTTTTTTTAATTTTCCAAAGAGCTCCTTCTAAAATCCTCAGTAATCGTCCATTTCTCTCTCTCTGTTTCTCCCCCTTTCTCCAGTTTGATCCTTCCATCTTCTGAAACGGAGGAGGGATCCGCTACTTCGCGCCAAAGCAAGAATTCGTACAGGTGCAAGGCGAGAAGGTGCATTTAGGGCAGCATAAGGCAAACTGAGGGCGATCCACAGGAATGAGGGGCGGGATCGGAAGCGATTGACAGAGGCTACGGCCGGCAGTGCACAGAATGCGGCGCCAGAGTCTTGGCGACGGAAGTGCAGTTAGGCTAAATCGTGTCTGCGGTGGTGGCAACACCGGCGTCGAGGTGGATGAGGCCATGGGGGCGGCCAAGACAGCCACCGCACTGAGGAGTAGATCAGTGGGAGGGGGAGGGGCAAGGAGAGTGACGCCGACGACGACGGGGGTAAGCGGCGGAGGCGGGTCGGTGGAGGTGGAGAAGGTCCTCTCGAATGGTGATCTCTACCTTGGCGGCTTCGCCGGAAACGCCCCCCACGGCCGCGGGAAATATCTCTGGACTGATGGCTGTATGTACGAGGGCGATTGGCGCCGTGGAAAGGCCGCCGGGAAGGGGAAGTTCTCGTGGCCGTCGGGCGCAACTTTTGAGGGAGAGTTCAAGGACGGGAGAATGGAGGGTTTTGGGACCTTCATCGGCGCCGACGGAGCCACCTACCGCGGTTCTTGGATTTCCGATCGGAAGCACGGCTTCGGCTGCAAATCGTACGCCAATGGCGATTTCTACGAGGGAGAGTGGCGGAGAAACCTCCAGGACGGCCAAGGCCGCTACCTATGGCGCAATGGAAACCAGTACATCGGAGAGTGGCACAATGGCGTCATCTCCGGCATGGGAGTCCTCATCTGGGCCAATGGCAACCGCTATGATGGCCAGTGGGATAATGGCGTTCCCAAAGGGAGCGGCGTCTTCACCTGGCCCGACGGTAGTTGCTACGTTGGTAGTTGGAGCAAAGACCTAAAAAGCCAGCAGCATCTCAACGGGACATTCTACCCTGCGGCCGCCCTTGCCGGAGGCGTGGGTGGTAGAACCTCATTCTCTTACCTGGAAGACAGTATGCCTCCCTTTCCAGCCTCAAAGAAGCGGTCCTCCGTCGATGCTACTCCTGCAAGGGGCAGTGCAGAGAAGAACTTCCCTCGGATCTGCATATGGGAGTCCGATGGCGACGCCGGGGATATCACCTGCGATATTATCGATACCCTAGAGGCCTCGATGCTTTACAAGGATGGAACTGAGTTTGGTCAAGAAGGTGGCCTTTCCAGAGAACTTCGTCATAGAATTAATCCTTGCTGCTTCCCCACTAACGAGGTTAAGAAGCCGGGGCAGACGATATCCATGGGGCACAAGAACTACGATTTGATGCTCAACCTTCAATTGGGCATCAGGTATTATACGATGCATTCCTTCTTGATTCTTCTTCTTCTTCTTCTTTAATTGCCATGTTACTGATGTTGTTTTGTTCCAAGATACTCTGTGGGCAAACCTGCCTCTCTGCAGATGAGGGAGCTCAGGCCCACAGATTTTGATCCAAAGGAGAAGTTCTGGACAAGATTTCCCTCTGAAGGATCCAAGATTACACCGCCACACCAGACGGCAGAGTTCAGATGGAAGGACTACTGCCCCATGGTCTTTAGGTAAGGTTTCAGCCATTGGAAATTTTCCTATCTAAACTATGTTTGATTTCTCATTGAGTTGAGTTTGTACTCTGCAATTTTATTTGCTAATTTGCCTCCTGCCATTACATAATTCCTTTGATCCTTTGGCCACAGGCATCTAAGAAAATTGTTTGTGGTGGATCCGGCCGATTATATGCTGGCCATATGTGGAAACGATGCCCTTAGAGAGCTATCTTCCCCGGGCAAAAGCGGTAGCTTTTTCTATCTAACCCAAGACGATCGATTCATGATCAAAACAGTGAAGAAATCAGAAGTCAAGGTCGGTCGCCCCTTGTTTTCCAGCAGCTTTCTTAATATTGCACTGCTATTGGATAATGCCCTCCATTTTTCTTCAAATGTTTCAAGTAGTGGAGAAGATGTCCTCCAACAGGCGTTCTCTGTTGATAAATGCTCAATATATTACTTCAATATAATATGATTCTTAAACATCCTGAAAGGGATCGATTGATATTGATTTAATTTATTGGGTTGGTGGCATTTTTTCTCTCTTTTATGTTCTTACTATATAGAATAAATTTGTCTACTTTGTTAGCTCCTGAGGAATATATCTCCCATACTTTGTCTGTATCAATGTTCTCTTTTAACTTTTAAGGTAACTTGGTTTAGTTTGAGTTTTTTTTACTTGAGGTCCATTTGGAATAGCAATGGCGGTCGTGTACGTGATGGTTATTTGCTCTCGTGTGTTTGGACAAAACCGCCAGTTTCAGCAGCATGTGTTTGGCATAACAATGTTTATGACAGCCACCAAGAAAAAAAAATTAATTTTAAACATAAAAATGAATCAAGAGTTCCTTACGTCTGTTCGAGCGCGAACAATAGTTAGTAGCCATCGTAACACAGAGGTGGTGGTCATGAATGCGGTGGTTATGAACCATCGTTCGTGAACACGCCCGACCCCACACCCGACCTCACGTAAGGAACTTCATCCACATTCATCTGCATTTATGTTCAAAACTAGTTTTCTTTTCTTGGTGGTTGTTGTAACTGTTCGTATGTGAACCATATGTTCTATGTTGATGGCGTTTTTTTTCCCAAACACAGGAACAAAAACGCTGCGCCAAACGGAGCCTAAGTCTCTCTTTGTTTGAGCATTTCAACTCAATTTCAGTGGATAAAGACGCTGCTATAGAAATAGATGTGTTTTATAAATCTTCATTTTGGAACTCCGGTGTGGTAGGACTTAGGAGAGGCCAAAAACTCCATTTCTTAGCTCCTTTTTCTACCCAATGACCATTATGTTGGAACCACAAATTTGCTTATAATTTTGTTTTGAACCATTTTCTTTTGAATGCAAGTTTTATTTTAAACAAGAAGCTGAAGTTAGTATCCATAGATATGTTGTCATCTTAACACGCCCTTTGTTTCATGCGCAGGTTCTTATTAGGATGCTAGCTAGCTATTACAAGCATATTTGTAAGTACGAGAACTCTTTGGTCACAAAGTTCTATGGAGTGCACTGCGTGAAGCCAAATGGCGGGCAGAAGGTTCTTATAAGTCTCGTGTTTGATGTCAGCTTCTAATTTATTTTATCAATTGGATTTCACTTGTCCTCAGAATACCCAAAATTTCCCATTATCAGGTTCGTTTCATAGTGATGGGGAACCTATTCTGCTCAGAACACAGAATTCACCGGCGCTTCGACCTGAAAGGTTCGTCTCATGGCCGGACTACAGACAAAGCTGATGAGGATATTGATGAGACCACTACCTTGAAGGATTTGGACCTCAACTTTGTATTCCGCTTGCAGTCGTCTTGGTTCAAGAAACTTATTTGGTATGAAGAAAACATTAATTGAATTATCTGATTTATAGGTTTATCCGTTGTATAATTACATACGAATATGCGTACAGGCAAATAGAGCGCGACTGCGAATTCCTCGAAGCAGAGGGCATCATGGACTACAGTCTTTTAGTGGGGCTTCATTTTAGAAATGATTTATCAGCTTCTAAGCTGGGGATACATAATAATGATACACAGAGTAAGTTGAATTCTGCAAGATTCCTATTTTGCTACAAAAAATTTCTGATATTATCTAATCCATGAAGTCATTATTCGCCAGATTTCTTGGTGGACTTTTGCTTCTCCGAGTTGGGTCGGGAGACGGCCAGATTTGCGGATGGCCGGTATGTTTAACATTTTCCTGAAAGAGTATTTCCTATCTTTCAAATTCTGTTTTTTTAGCAATTCCTTGTTGTTCTCTTTTAGGCAGGGAAAATCAAATTGATTCCCAACTCATAACAACTGTGTCTAGATGTGCAAGCAAAACAAACTCTTACCCTGTTCTTTTTTGGTTGTCACCTTTTGCTTTCTACATTTAGCAGAAAGAAAAAAGTGTAGATGATCAAATTGGCTCTTATTTTTATCTGTTACTTGAATTTGCTCCCATCATGTGAAATGATATTTTGTATGTTATTTATAGCTATGACCCACCAATAACTGGTATATGACTAGATGATGGGTTGAATCCATGCTAAGTCTCTCTCTTTCTCTCTCCCTACAGAATAATTACTAAAACTTCTCCCCCGAAAGTTAGCATAAACACAAGTTGCAACCCTATACTTTTTTTTTCAAATTATAAGAACCTCCCCTGTAAATTCTACATTTCATTACATCCATGCACAAAAATATAGACTTTATCCAATGATGTAGATTTTTTTGAGTAAACAAGAATATAAAATGATGTGATTAGTGAACCCGTCGGATCAGCTATAATATAGATCTGCACCGTGAAATGGATACAATTCATTTCTCCTGAAATGGGGGGAGAATCCAGATTCCAAAAATACTCCTTGGAGTAAAGTATTCATAGGGGTCACTATTATTGTGTGACTACTCATTTTCTCTGGTGCAGCATCTTTTTTACCTCAGACCTTCCCTCTGAGCCTCAACCTGCTACTGAATCCTTTTGGATGCATATGGGTCAAATTGTATCATCCGGCCCCATCCATTGCAACCATTGATCTGGCTACAACCCAGAAATCACTCATTGATATGTCAACATTCCCTCCAAGAAAAAAAAGTCGGAAAAAAATATATCCAGTGGCAGACGTGCTTTGGGGGTGGGGGATGATACATTTTTAACGGGTCGTTTAATAAATGCTCTGCTTCAGTTTTATACAATTATTTTAATGTAAAATAATAATATTATCATACCCCCAGGTCCTCCTTTCTATATTCAATAATGACCAATCCCCATTATTGCGCAGAAGCATGATTGCCCTCAAAAAATCAATATTTCAGATTTCCTGATTGGCTTGCTTGCTGTTTTATTTTATATACAGAAATCCGACAGTTAGGATGGGCGCGAATATGCCGGCCAGGGCCGAGCATGTGTTGAGGCTGAGCGACTCTGATCACTCCCCCCTCGCAGGCAGGGGCCTTCTGATGCCTCCCGCTCGAAGCGGCGAACTGTCCGATGTGATTCTCTACTTCGGGGTCATCGACATCCTCCAGGACTACGATATCAGCAAAAGGCTCGAGCACGCATACAAGTCTCTGCAAGCTGATCCCACCTCCATATCCGCCGTGGACCCAAAGCTTTACTCGAGAAGATTTCGAGATTTCGTCGGCAGAGTCTTCAAGGAAGATGATTGATTGGGGAAGAGGGGAGATCCGAAGGTGGTTTGCGGCGGCGGTGGAGCCACTGGGGTCCACCGCATCCAAAGGCTAAATTAGCCGCGGGACACTGGGCCAGATCAAATTGAGGAGCGCAACAGTTTCACGTCCAGCGATTGCAGGCTCTGTCCAGAAGTGCCAATGGGGCTGATTTTTGAAGCTCAGCCACGGAGGTGGTAAGATGAACGTGTAAATATCCAATTGTTGGCGGGTGTTTCTTCCTTCCCAAATTGATTTTGAGTACTTCTATATTATTATTCTGCATTTGGGAGGAAAGGGAGATATTATTTCTAGAACAGGAAGGTAGCAGTAAAAGGAATTTTTGTAAGCTGTTTTTGCGTTTTGGGTAATGGGAATAAAAAGTCGAATGTACAGAGATGATCCATCTCTATATATATATGATGATTAGGAGATGAGGATCAAATTGATGATTATGATTTAGGTATTATTATTATATAAAATAATTTATTGTCATTCGTTTTATTTTGAGAAGGGGGGAGGGGACCCAGCCTTCTTTAATCCCACCATTCTGCCGTTGTTTTCTCTTTTTGCAGCAATTATATTCTGTCTTAGGAGGCTGGAGCTTCTTTTGCAAAAATAATCTTTGTCTAAAGGTAGTGTTTTCAGAGGAAGAAATGCGAGTAGCCTGCCCTTCGTTGGATTAATCCAGTTCGTCGTCCGATCGAACGGCGAGCAGGCTACTCGTTCCCAAAACTAGCAACACTACCGGTATGGAAAAATTTTCCTTTTGCGCAGGTTGGGTTGCAGCGTGAGAGCCATGTTGGAAGTGGTCATAAAGCAAAGCTTTGATGTAATACGAATTTATTAGGCTCCGTTTTTGGTGTAATTCTTCCCGAGACACAGCGACGCCGTCCAGTCACGTAAGTTACGTCGCCGGTTTACTGGCTTTTGTCTTAACTGCTGATCAACGGCCCGCCACCACCTCGGGTTCTGAGAATAGGCGCCCAAGATGCAGGCAGGGACTTATCTCATACGGCAACTGTTTCTCATATTTTTATTTCTATTTTTAATTGATCTTTTGGTTACTTTTAGAAGGGTGCGGATGTGGGCCGGGGGGAGGGACCGGGCCACCATGGCGGTTTGACTGGACCGGCGGTGCTCGCTTGCCTGCCTACCTGCGAGGGCAGTATCGGAAGTAAGGGAGGTCGTATTCGGGTATTGGCCTGTTCTCTCCGACGCCGGAGATACTACTACTGGAGTACTGGGTAGAGTTCATCGGTCTCCGTGCAGGCATACACACATTCCTGTCTCTCTCTCTATTTCTATCTCTACCCTTCTTCCCCAACTCAGGTCAAAGTCCGTGTCAGTTGGCAAATCCCTTTTCGTACAACTGCCTCTCTCTCTCTCTCTCTCTTCTCATTCGTTTATTTATGGTTTTCCAATTCATAATTCTTTAAAACGGTGAGTGGGACAGGACCCTACTGTGTGTTTGTTATACAGAAAGTGCCCAACCTGCCCTTGCTCTCAAAACACCGCATGTGAGAGAGAGAAGACAGAGACAGAGAGAGAGAGAGGGGGGAGAGAGAGAGGAGACCGGAGCATAGCGTGTATGTATAATGTTTGTGTTATGCGTGTTAATCCCTGTGAACATTGTCTACCTATGTAATTATTGTGTTGAAACTATAGGTTCTTCGTGACAGAGTGCGACAAGATATGTTAGTGTTCGTTTAATATGCCTCTAGGTATGTGTCAGGATTTAGGTAGTAGAATGACTTTACATGGTCCACACATCCCTAGACAGAGCACCCCTTTAGAAATAATATGTGTACATGTTATAACTCGTGATATTGTGTCTACCACGTTATAAATACCTTGAATAATCAATGTCACTATACATATGCGTTTCTATAAAGGGTAGAACTTTGGGCCAAATCAATAATGGTCAAGTCCTGTGTATACAAGTTAAAGGGTATCTATATGGGTAGATTTCGATTGATTTGGGGTCCTTGAACTCTATAATGTGAAATTGATAGCCCAACGCTTCTAAATAAAATGTATGCTATCAAGCCTTATGTCAAGAATACGCCTCAAGCACTACTCACTCCTGTGGAACTGTAGTTTTGTTCTATCTTCATTTAAGAGCAAAACACAACCGGTACTAAACGTTATGAATGAAAAATCAAGGAATGACGTACAAGCAGTCGAGATTCTTCCATTTATTTGATATTCCATCCCTAAATCAAAATATCACTCTGATTACTACATTTCTTCGGGCATACTCAAGAAAACATAGAGCTTTTCTATAAGGAAATGTTTACAAAAAAATTGACAATTAATGGTGTTGCATTTCTGTTTGGTTTGCCAAATAAAGGGATGTCTTTCATATTTAATAGGACCCTTCTAGAGTTGTAGCAGCTTGCGGTTGTAGAATCGAGTGTTTACACTTTTGTAAAGGGTTGATACTCTTGTACAGTATTTCTTTTGCAAGTTTTTTCTTACTAAAGGTTTTGAAGATACCTACGTGTTTACGTACGCTCCGAGGTTTAGAAAAATTTAATAAATATAACTGACCCGAAACAATTAATTATTTTTTGACGTCACAATTTCGAGCATTAAGCTTTGTTGTCTCTAAAGAGAGTTTGGGTTACATGGAAAGTTCCGCAATTCTCTTAGTGGTGAGCATCAAATTAACTTTAGCGCTATTATTTGCTACTTATTCGTTTGTTTAATATTATAACTCGTTTGCAGGTGTGGTTTTATGAGGTCACTAATTTGGTATCGGTGGTTGACAACTTAGCGAGGCCCTGACTTTTTCGGTGGTGTGTCCTAAGTTTAATTTTAATACCAAATTTTATTTGGAATTGTGTTCAAAAATAAGTGTATGCGGTGTTGTATGCTTTATCTTCTAATAAATTTCAGTACTTTGATTAAGTTGCAATTTCCTCATTAATAATACCTAAGATATTATTGTACATGGGAAACATTTTTTTGTAGAGACTGCTGTTGAAACCGAAAATCGGTCTCTTGTGGAGTTCACCGTTGTGGAAGGGGTGATCGCGCACCTACTTCGCTCCTGCAAGCAAAACAAAAAGGGAAACAAGGAAGAACTGACTCAAGGGTGCGACGGGTAGGACCCACCACACACCCGAAAGATCTTAGAACGCTTCCCCTCCTTAGCCAAAGGCCGAGCTAAGGTATCCTCAGAAAGCTCTTGAGAGATGGAGCAAGGGAGCATAATAAGCATGCTTTCTGAGGTATCCCTTGGGTCCTATTTATAGATTTCTGAAAATGACCTGTAAATAGCCAACCTCCGCTGTTCTGAACGGCTATGTGCAGTCCAGATTGGTCTGCCAACAGCGTAACTCCGCTGTTCTGAAAGGCTATGGGCAGGCCAGCGGGGGCAAAATAGTAAAAAGTACCTCATAGACCTGGGCGAGCTGAGGAGCTCGGCCACCCCTGAAGGTCCTGCTCGCCTACTGTCTGCCGAGCTCCATAAGGGGAGTGCGAGCTGGCTACGGTGCTCGCCCTTTGATCTTCCTTCATTAGTCGAGCTCAGCTCGACGAAGCCCGAGCTTAGATCGACGAGTGCCGAGCTCGGGGTCGACGAATGTCGAGCTCGACCTTCAGATTTCGCTGCCGAGCTCGTCTGCTACCTTCAGATTTCCCTGTCGAGCTCGCCTGCTGCCTGGGCGATCTGAATCAACCGGTCTGGTTCTTGGCGACCCCACTCGCCGGATACGAGGTTGTATAACTGCCATCTCGAACACCTTTTTGCGAACTGCTCCGCGTCTTTCTTGATGGTCGGATAAAAATATCCTTGCCTCAACACTCTCTTCTCCATAGTTTTTACACCAAAATAGCTTCCACATTCTCCTGAGTGAATCTCATCCAGCACCAAAGGAACTTCCGCTTCAGAGATGCACCGTGCTAAGGGTCCTGACAACATTTTCTGTAAAGACTGCCTTCGTGGATGAGATAATATGACGATTTGTATTTGAACCGCCTCTTGTCCTGGACTCCTGAGGGGAACTCTCCCGTGGTCAAGAACTATATGAATGGGTCCATCCACGATGAGTGCTGGACAATCTCCATGAGCTCTCCTTCTTCAATGGAGGGATGAAAGAACTCAGTTGCCACCCCTCCCACCGGTTGGTCGTACTTAGCCAGGCGATCCACGACTTTGTTTTCCTTCCTCGAGACGTGTTGGATGGTGAATGTTTGAAAAGTGCCCAATAACCCATTTATCTTCAGCAGGTAGCGTTGCAGCATCAGCTTCCGAACTTCAAAATCTTTGCGGACCTGCAAGGCCACCACAATAGAACCAAGGCATGCCCTGAGGTCCTGAATTCCCAATTCACGGGCGAGGCGGAAGCCGACGATCAGGGCCTTGTACTCCGCTTGATTGTTGGTGATCGGGAATCTGATGTCTATCGTCTGCTCTATCTTAATGCCTTGGGGGCTGGTTAGAGCCACCCCGACCTCGAATGAGTACTTGTCGGATGCTTTGTCTACAAACATTTCCCGTACTTTCCACCCCTGTATCTCCGCTCCCTCCGCTTCTGTGGTGAAGTCGGCTAGAAAATCAGCCACCATATGAGCCTTCAACACCACCCGAGGGACAAATGAGAGATCAAATTCACCGAGCTCTACCGATCACTTGGCTAATCTTCCTGAATGCTTGACCCCGTCCAGGAGGCCTCGAAGCTGATGATCTGTCTCTAACTTGATTGAGTGGACTTGGAAATAAGGCCTCGCGAAGGTCAACTTTTCTAGGATGAGATAACGCAACACTGCATGTTTGAGGAGTCGATTCACGTAATAGATGAGGAGTTACTTCTTGCCTGTTGAAGCCAAAATTTCACTCCGACAAGCGTTCACAAAACTGGGGCGTAGCCGACACCTACTTGGCCCAAGCTCGACCTCCGACTGGTCGTGAAGGACTAAGGAAAACTGGCCCAAAGCCGCAGCAGGGAGGTCCCACCGCTTACCCGGAAGATCACAGAGAGCTTCCCCTCCAAAGCCAAAAGCTGTGCTTGGAGTTCCTCAGGAGACTGTGCCAAATGGATTCTCTTAAGAGTCTCAAAAGTCCCCTTCTGAAGAACCCCTATGGGCTTATTTATAGATTTCAGAATCTGAACTGCCAATAACAAAACTGCACCGACTTGAAATTACCGGGGTACCCTTGGCTGGGCCTGCCAACAGCCGAACTCCGCTGTTCTGAGGAGCTATACGCAGTCCACCAAGGGCTATACGCAGTCCACCAAGGGTAAGAGGGTAAAAATACCCGGGGTAGAAGAGTAAAAACCCCTGCTTTGACAGAGAAAAATAAAAAAGCCTTCTCTCCCTGGCGAGAGGAAAGGCACCTGCCGACGAGAAGGACCCACCGCCCGTCTCGTCGGCGCCTCTCGCCCTTGGAGGTCATCTCGCTTCTGGAGGCCCTCTCGCCTCTGGGTGGGGGCATTTTGCCCCTTGGAGAGCCCATCATCTCGCCGCTTGCGAGTGGGCCCTCCTGGTCCCCTTTGCCTATCTCGATCTGTTTGCTTCTTGAGGGCTCTTTGCGAGCCCGAGGTTGTACACAATCCCCGCTCTTTTTGAGATTACTCTAAGCTCAAAAAGAATGTTCAACCGAGGCTCGTTATTCAAGGTGCATTAAAAAACGTATTTATGAGGAATCTTCTGAGGCCCCCACCGGGGCCTATAAATATATGACTCCTGCCCTGCACTCCTGATGCCCCGCTCTGCATATTCTTCTTCGTCCCTGTTCTCGAGTTTTACAGAATGACGCACAGTCAAAGTTTTCGCGAACGTCTCGCACTGGCGCGAGAGCAACATAAGGCCAACGTGGCTGCTTTTACCTCTTCTCTGGTTCGTCCCCTCGCCCCGTCGTCTCGCTCGAAAAAGACGAAGGCTGGGGGCCCTTCACCTGTAGCAGTAGATTCGTCTCGCGTCTCTTTGAAACCTGTCCCCAATCCCCATGCGCCCTCCACAAAAAAGAGGTGGGTACTCGCTATTACCACTGTTATTTCCGCGACCGGGTGCTTTTTTGTTGACTAATGCTTTTTCAGGGGGCTCTTGTGGTTCCGTCGTCCCCGAAGAGTCCGCGAGATGGTTCTGCTGTCCGTTGCGAGGAGCTTGATTCGCTGCCCTCATCTACTCCTCCAACCACTCCCAGCGAGAGGAGGGACGACCCCTCCCCGGCCGCCGATACCTCTCGCCATCCTGGTAAGGGACCTTCCCTTGCCCTTTTGAATCCCATTCGCTACTCTCACTCTCTCCTGTGAGTGCCTCTTCCACCTTGCCCCTGCACTCCTTGCGCAGATTCTCGGGCCAACTCTCCTATTGAGGAGCAGCCAAAACAACTCTCCGTCTCGCCTCCTCTTGCAGACGGGATTGAAGACTATCTGGGTGATCCCTCAGATCTAGAGGAGATGAAGCGGAAGACGGCTGAGCTCTTCCGGAAGCACGCGCGCCTCATTCACTCCTTGACTTTAGACAAACAGGCTGCGGATAAGCGCATCGAGTCGCTGGAGGGCGAGTGCGCTCGTCTATCTTCTGGAGCCAATGTCGAGCTGGATGTCGACGACACCGACCCCGAGGCCATCATCGATGAGACCGATATGCAGCTCCGTCTCGCGCGGCGTGGTCTTAAAACCATCCGTTCCTTCCACTCGCGTAGTAGACCTCCTCGCGGGGGAGCTCGCGGCGGCCGCTGGGAATGGCGCCCATACTGAAGAATGTCTGTCCCACTATCCATCTTTTTCTTCTTCTCGAAAGATTTGTAATAATGGTAGTCCCGCCAAAGTACGCAGAGAGCTTGGCCTCCTGCGGGATGATGTCTGATCATGAATATATTTTTCAAGGCTTAATTTTTCTCTCTTTTTTAATCCTCCTTTTTAATTTATGCTAAATATTTATTTATAGCTTTTCCTGATTGTGACGGGTCGCGCCGTTCGAGGCATAGGAGAGAGAAAAAGCGTCGACTCTTCCTCTCCCCCTCATTTTCCCGCCCTTTTAATCATTGGCCCTGCATCAGTTATAAATATGCCTAGTCCAGGATTAGATACCGCACTTTCCGCCTTCGCTGTTAACCAAGTCTTGGTCCTCTGACCTCTCCGTCTCGCCGGCCCATTCTCGCCTAATTCCACCTTCGTCTCGCCTAGGACCAATTCGCCGAAGAAGATGGGTAAGAAGAAAGTGGAGGAGGGTGAGGGGCGCAGCCGCTGCGGGAAGAGGTTTACTGACCATGATTTCCCGCTCGGCCGGCTCCCTCGGGAAGACCACGATAAGTTTGCCCGCGAGTATCTGGGGGAAGGGATCGAGTCGCGTCCCCCCAAGGTCGGCGTGTGCATCAACACATACTACCCTGGGGAACTCGCCTTCCCCGTCTCGCACTTCGAGGCGGGGTTGCGACTGCCCCTCTGGCCTGAGGTGAAGCAGACCTTCAAGTACTTCGGTGTCGTCCCGGCACAGTTCAACCCTAACGCGATTTCGGTGTTGATCGCGTTCGCATGCTATATGCGCCGGGAATGCATCGAGTTTAGCTTGACGGCGTTCTGCAAGCTTTTCATCTACCACGCCAACGCCGATGGCGTCTCGTACTTCACTGGGCAGGGGCTCAAGGTATGCGAGATGCCTAACAAGAATCATCACTGGCTCACCCGATTCGTCTTCATCCGGGGAGACCGGGCTGACTTCGGCGGCATCCCTCTCGCACCGGTTTCTCCGCCAGAGAGCTTCTACGCCACCCCCAAAGTCAGTGGGCCAGAGAAGCTGCTGTGCGAGTACCTAGTTGGCAAGAACTTCGAGGTCAACTTCTTGCGGCGAGGCCTCGATTCACTTCTCCCAGTGCTCCCAGGCGAGGGTATTCTTCTATTCCTCTCTCTTGGCTATTCGTCGTCTCGCTTCTTTCTAACCCCCGCTTTCTTTTAGGTGAGCGAATTATTCCAGCATCCCCTCCTTATAAGAGCAATATTCACCCTGCCAAGGGTCTTGATCTCGCCAATGCAGCGGCAGAGGCGGCGAGAGGGTCCCTGGCGGTTATCCCTCCGAAGCGTCCTGGAGATGACAAGGTCCCTTCTCGCTCCAGCCCTCCTAAAAAGAAGATGAAGAAGGCTGTTGTTATTTCCAAGGAAAGGAGGAAGGCTCCTCAAGGGAGCCCTATCTCTATAGGGGAAACTCCACCGCCTCCCTCGCCTAATCACCAGGCCGTCTCGCCTATCCGCAAGACGGTACTCTCTGATCAACCTGCTGCTGCCTCCAATCTGCCCGCCACTGCTTCCGACCCGCGAGCTGCTGCTCCTGTACAGGTGGCTGCCACCTCCTCTCGCGAGGGCGACTCCTCTGGCCGTCCCGCCCCCGCCTCTCACATGAATTACAACCTGGGTCCCGTGGTTCACGATGCCGTCGGCGACCCGGTTCTGCTGTGGGGGCGGGACGCCAACCGCGTGTCCATCTCCACCCTCCTTCCATCATGGAAGGAGCAAGAGGTCCCTTCCAGCCACGCCTTCGCCATAGGGTACGACCTCTATGGCGGCCTTGACGCCGCTTCGCCTGAAAGCGAGTCCACCAAGGACCTTGTGCTAAAAACTTGCCATCACCAAATGCGGGCCTTGGAGTTCTCGCACCGCTCCTCTCGCCGCCTCATTTACATCAATTCAAAATGGAAGGCCAGCGAGGAAAATCTGGAGGCGGAGCGGGAGAAATCTACTGGTTTAGCGAGAAGGCTGTCAGATGCCGAGTCACTCCTCGCGAAGGCCCAAGGCGGCGTGGTAAGCCATAACTCTCTTTTCCCTTGGGTTTTTCCTTTCCCACGATTCTTGGCTAATTGCCAGGTCATCCCGCAGGATGCCGAGACGGCGGGAAAACTTCGCTCGCGCGTGGCAGCTTTGGAAGAGGAGGTCTGGGTCCTGACAGCTGAGAACGCGTGCCTTCAGGCGGATGCTGCGTCGTCATCTCGCCGCGAGCCCTTCCGGACACCTCCGCCACACTACTCTTACGAGGAAGTTGAGGAGCGATGCCGAGACGCTGGTGTCCGTGGGGCTGAGCTGGTGCTGCAGATGATGAAAGACCTGGGGGTTGTGAAGGATGAGTCTGAGTCAGTGACCGCGCGCGACTTGGTCCCCGAGCTCTATAGCGAGGAGAGCGATGATTCTTCATCCGGCGAGGAGGACTGATGCGCCCCCTCCAAGATTTAGAATCACTCTCTCCTCCTCCTGATGTAAAGACTTTATACTATATTTTGTGGCATCTGCCAAATGACGAGCGAGTGCTCAATTTTGCTGTCTTCTATTTTATTTCTTATTTTGTGAAGTTAATCTCTGGTTTGCTTTTTGCCTGCGGGACGGTGCTGCTACCTCGTCTCGCCGCGTAACCTTTCTGTACATATATTTTTCTATTTTATGTCCTACGCGAGACGGGTTCTCGACGCGCTTACCGACCGCGAGTTGGCGCAATGGCTTGCCTCGCGAGTGCCCTTTCGCTACGGCGAGACGATCCTCAAAAGCCATCCGCTGCGAGTGCTGTCACCTTCCCTACTCCATACCCTTTTTCCCTTTGTTTTATTTTTGTACTTTAGGACTAAGTTGGGATACTAAGGTGTAGTGCCGCTTAAGGGGACTTTTCACCCTATTCTACCAAAATGAATTCTGCCTTGTCAGTTTGATGTTGATGGAGATTGCTTGACCCAACCCTATCCCCCACAGGCGAGCCTTCGGACCTGCCAGCTAGATGGGAGCCTGCGCAGCGGGTCTACCTGGGGTCGAGCCGAGCTCGGGGTGCCGATGAAGATCTCAACTCAAAACCTATCCCCCACAGGCGAGCCTTCGGACCTGCCAACTGGATGGGAGCCTGCGCAGCGGGTCTACCTGGGGCCGAGCCGAGCTCGGGGTGCCGATGAAGATCTCAACTCAAAACCTATCCCCCACAGGCGAGCATTCAGACCTGCCAGCTAGATGGGAGCCTGCGCAGCGGGTCTACCTGGGGCCGAGCCGAGCTCGGGGCGCCGATGAAGATCTCAACTCAAAACCTATCCCCCACAGGCGAGCCTTCGGACCTGCCAGCTAGATGGGAGCCTGCGCAGCGGGTCTACCTGGGGCCGAGCCGAGCTCGGGGTGCCGATGAAGATCTTAGCTCAAAACCTATCCCCCACAGGCGAGCCTTCGGACCTGCCAGCTAGATGGGTGCCTGCGCAGCGGGTCTACCTGGGGCCGAGCCGAGCTCGGGGTGCCGATGAAGATCTCAACTCAAAACCTATCCCCCACAGGCGAGCCTTCGGACCTGCCAGCTAGATGGGAGCCTGCGCAGCGGGTCTACCTAGGGTCGAGCCGAGCTCGGGGTGCCGATGAAGATCTCAACTCAAAACCTATCCCCCACAGGCGAGCCTTCGGACCTGCCAGCTAGATGGGAGCCTGCGCAGCGGGTCTACCTGGGGCCGAGCCGAGCTCGGGGTGCCGATGAAGATCTTAGCTCAAAATCTATCCCCCACAGGCGAGCCTTCGGACCTGCCAGCTAGATGGGAGCCTGCGCAGCGGGTCTACCTGGGGCCGAGCCGAGCTCGGGGTGCCGATGAAGATCTCAACTCAAAACCTATCCCCCACAGGCGAGCCTTCGGACCTGCCAGCTAGATGGGAGCCTGCGCAGCGGGTCTACCTGGGGCCGAGCCGAGCTCGGGGTGCCGATGAAGATCTCAACTCAAAACCTATCCCCCACAGGCGAGCCTTCGGACCTGCCAGCTAGATGGGAGCCTGCGCAGCGGGTCTACCTGGGGCCGAGCCGAGCTCGGGGTGCCGATGAAGATCTCAACTCAAAACCTATCCCCCACAGGCGAGCCTTCGGACCTGCCAGCTGGATGGGAGCCTGCGCAGCGGGTCTACCTGGGGCCGAGCCGAGCTCGGGGTGCCGATGAAGATCTCAACTCAAAACCTATCCCCCACAGGCGAGCCTTCAGACCTGCCAGCTAGATGGGAGCCTGCGCAGCGGGTCTACCTGGGGCCGAGCCGAGCTCGGGGTGCCGATGAAGATCTTAGCTCAAAACCTATCCCCCACAGGCGAGCCTTCGGACCTGCCAGCTAGATGGGAGCCTGCGCAGCGGGTCTACCTAGGGCCGAGCCGAGCTCGGGGTGCCGATGAAGATCTCAACTCAAAACCTATCCCCCACAGGCGAGCCTTCGGACCTGCCAGCTAGATGGGAGCCTGCGCAGCGGGTCTACCTGGGGCCGAGCCGAGCTCGGGGTGCCGATGAAGATCTCAACTCAAAACCTATCCCCCACAGGCGAGCCTTCGGACCTGCCAGCTAGATGGGAGCCTGCGCAGCGGGTCTACCTGGGGCCGAGCCGAGCTCGGGGTGCCGATGAAGATCTCAACTCAAAACCTATCCCCCACAGGCGAGCCTTCGGACCTGCCAGCTAGATGGGAGCCTGCGCAGCGGGTCTACCTGGGGCCGAGCCGAGCTCGGGGTGCCGATGAAGATCTCAACTCAAAACCTATCCCCCACAGGCGAGCCTTCGGACCTGCCAGCTAGATAGGAGCCTGCGCAGCGGGTCTACCTGGGGCCGAGCCGAGCTCGGGGTGCCGATGAAGATCTTAGCTCAAAACCTATCCCCCACAGGCGAGCCTTCGGACCTGCCAGCTAGATGGGAGCCTGCGCAGCGGGTCTACCTGGGGCCGAGCCGAGCTCGGGGTGCCGATGAAGATCTCAACTCAAAACCTATCCCCCACAGGCGAGCCTTCGGACCTGCCAGCTAGATGGGAGCCTGCGCAGCAGGTCTACCTGGGGCCGAGCCGAGCTCGGGGTGCCGATGAAGATCTTAGCTCAAAACCTATCCCCTACAGGCGAGCCTTCGGACCTGCCAGCTAGATGGGAGCCTCCGCAGCGGGTCTACCTGGGGCCGAGCCGAGCTCGGGGTGTCGATGAAGATCTCAACTCAAAACCTATCCCCCACAGGCGAGCCTTCGGACCTGCCAGCTAGATGGGAGCCTGCGCAGCGGGTCTACCTGGGGCCGAGCCGAGCTCGGGGTGCCGATGAAGATCTCAACTCAAAACCTATCCCCCACAGGCGAGCCTTCGGACCTGCCAGCTAGATGAGAGCCTGCGCAGCGGGTCTACCTGGGGCCGAGCCGAGCTCGGGGTGCCGATGAAGATCTTAGCTCAAAACCTATCCCCCACAGGCGAGCCTTCGGACCTGCCAGCTAGATGAGAGCCTGCGCAGCGGGTCTACCTAGGGCCGAGTCGAGCTCGGGGTGCCGATGAAGATACCTCTTCCTGTCATTAGGACTTCACGAGAAATAATGAACGAGAAATAATTTGAGAAGTACATTATATTAATTATGCTTTGAGTACATATCTTCTGCTCTCCCTTCTCATGGGTAGAAGCGTTTTAAGTCATCCTCACTCCAGGAATGGTTCAAGGTCCTACCCTCCACATCTTGGAGGTAGTATCCCCCTGCTTTCAACACTCTTTCTACAATATAAGGCCCCTCCCAATTTGGATTGAGCTTTCCCACCGGGGCGGACCTCCCTGCCGCATCAACCTTTTTCAGTACCAGGTCTCCTTTCGCGAATTGTTTTATCCTGATATGCTTGTCAAAGTGCCTTGCCATTCGACGCTTGATTTCCTCTTGTCTGATGGCTGCTACGTCTCGCAGCTCCTCTGCCAGGTCTAGCGAGAGGCGCAGGCCTTCCTCATTTTCCATCCTCCATTCCTCGTCTCCATCACCTGCGGCCGCAACTCGTGGGGATTTGACCTCGAACTCCACCGGTAGTACCGCCTCACAACCATGAGAAAGCTTGAAAGGGGTCTCGCCAGTGGCCGTGTTCGGGGTTGTTCTCAGAGCCCATAGGACCGAGGGGAGCTGCTCCACCCAATTCCCTCTCAGATTCTCTACCTTCTTCTTTAGCAGGTTAACGATAATCTTGTTTGCTGCCTCCACCTGACCGTTGCTCCTGGGGTGATGGACAGAGGCAAACCTGAGGTCGACGCCCAGCTGAGTGCAGAAGCTGATGAACTCTTCGCTAGCAAACTGAGGGCCGTTATCCGTGACTATGGCCTGAGGTAGCCCGTGCCTGCAGATGATCTCCCCCCAGACGAAATTCCTGATGACTTGGGAGGTCACCTTTGCTAGCGCCTTGACCTCCAGCCACTTGGAGAAGTAATCTATCATGACCAGGAGGAAACTTCTTTGTCCACTAGCTGGAGGAAAGGGCCCAACTAGATCCATTCACCAAATGGCGAAAGACCATGGTGCTGTGATGCTTCGGAGCCTTTGAGCCGACAAGAGCTGGAGGGGGGCGTAGAGCTGGCACTTCCGGCACTTCCTCGCAAATTCTGTCGCGTCCTTCCTCAGGGTGGGCCAGAAGTACCCTTGTCTGACCACCCTTGCTTCCAATGTCCTCCCTCCGGAATGACAACCACATTCCCCGGAGTGCACCTCCTCCAGAATGTGCCTGGTCTCCTCTTCCATCACGCATCGAGCCAGGAGACCCGAAAGCATCCTCCGGTGTAATCCTCCTTCACGCATGAGATAGTGGGCCGCCTTGTGGCGGAAGTTTCTTGCCTCCTTGACCCCCTCAGGGAGGGTTCCTGTCAGAAAGAAGGTAACGAAAGGATCTACCCACGAGGGCTGCTGATCCACCTCCATTAGCTCCCCCTCTACAATCGCTGGATGGAATAAATCAGTCAGGGCACCCCCTTCCCATGGTCCGAACTTGGACAATTGATCGGCAGCAGTGTTCTCTTCTCTGGGGACGTGTTGGATGGAGAATGTCCGGAACCCCCCGATGATCGTCCTCACCTTGGACAAATATTTCACAAGGGTGGGCTGCCGGGCCTCGAACTCTCCACGTATCTGAGATGCTACCACCAATGAATCTGTGAAAACCTCAACGTCCTTAATCTCGAGCTCCTTAGCCAAGCGAAGGCCGGCTATCACTGCCTCGTACTCTGCTTGGTTGTTTGTTGTGGGGAAATGCAAGGCGACCGCTTGTCTTATGGTCACCCCCTGAGGACTTGTCAGTACCACCCCTGCTCTAAGGGAGTGCTTTCCCGAGGCCCCGTCGACCATTATCTTCCATGCTTCTGGTGGCCGCGGCTCCTCGGCCTCGACCTCCGCGACGTAGTCAGCCAAGAAGTCGGCCACCACCTGCGCCTTAATGGAGAGCCTTGGTACGAACGAAATGTTGAATTCGCTCAACTCGATAGACCACTTGGCCAGCCTGCCCGAGTGCTCTACTCCTTCAAAAATCTTTCGGAGAGGATGGTCCGTTACCACTCTAATCGAATGTGCTTGGAAATATGGCCGGAGCTTCCTGGCTGAAACAACCAAGGCGTATGCCAGCTTTTCTAGGATAGGGTAACGAAACTCCGCCTTCCTTAAGATCCTGCTGACATAATAAATGGGCAGCTGCTTCTTTCCCTCTTCTCTGACTAGGACGGAGCTCACCGCCTCTGCTCCCACTCCTAGGTACAAGGTCAAATCTTCCTCCTCTTTAGGGCTTTGAAGCAGAGGAGCCCGGGAGAGTTGCTCCTTCAATTTTTGAAAAGCTTCCTCGCACTCCGCTGTCCATTCAAATCTCTGATTCCCTCGTAGCACTTTAAAGAAAGGCGAGCACTTCTCTCCTGACCTAGAGAGGAATCTGCTAAGGCCGGCCAGCTTTCCTGTCAAGCGTTGTACCTCCTTAGCGTTTTGCGGTGATTCTAGCTCCAGAATGGCTTTTACTTTATCAGGATTAGGTTCTACCCCTGCCGGGGTCAGAAGGTGCCCGAGGAATTTCCCGCGACTGGACCCAAAAACACATTTTAAGGGGTTCAATCTCATTTTGAACTTTCTCAGGGTGGCGAACGTCTCCTCCAGATCTTGGAGATGTGAGCTCACTCCCTTGCTCTTTACCATGATGTCATCAACGTAGACTTCTAGGTCCCGGCCCCTCTGGCCCTGGAAAACTCGATCCATCATCCGTTGGTACGTTGCTCCTGCATTTTTTAACCCAAAGGGCATCATGTTATAACTAAAGCACCCTTCCCTCGTGATGAAGGAGACGTCCTTGACATCAGGAGGGTGCATCCGGATCTGATGGTAACCTAAAAAAGCATCCAGAAAACTCATAACAGAAAAACCGACGGCTGAATCAACCAGCGCGTCGATTCGAGGCAGGGGGTAGCAATCCTTAGGGCACGATTTATTTAATAACGAAAAGTCAATACACATCCTCCATTATCCTCCCCCCTTTTTCACCATTACAACATTGGAGATCCAGCCTGGGTACTGGATCTCTGAGATGAAGCCCGCCTCCAGGAGCTTCTTGACTTCCTCGCGAATGGGCTCCTCCAGCTTGGTAGCGATGACTCTCATCTTCTGACGTATGGGGCGCGTCCGAGGGTCCAGGTTTAGGCGGTGGCAGGCCACGTCCGCATCAATGCCCGACATGTCCGCCGCTCTCCAGGCGAAGACGTCGACGTTGTTCTGGATACAGACCCGCATCCGCTCCTGGTCTTCGGGACTCAAGCCCCCGCTGATCCGTACCCTTTGTGTCTGCCCCTGGCTGGTGCGTACCTCCACCTCTACCACTTCCTCGGCCACCTCTAGCCGCGACTGCTCCCAGCCGTGCCCTGCTTCTTCTTCCTGCTCCAGCCCTTCCTCTCCTCCTGCTCCCTCAACTTCCATCACCTCGTCCTGCTGCTGCTCAATTTCCATGTCCCTTCGGGCTTCCTCCTCAGCCCCTTCTTCTCCCTCTTTCTCCTGCATTCTTTCCTGTGGCTCCAACTCCCCGCTCCTCCGTACTTCCTGCACATCTCCTCCCCTCTGCTCCTCAATCTCCATTGCCCCCTCCGGGCCCTCCTGTTGCTGCTCGACCTCAACCTCCCCCTGAGCCTCCTGCACACCTCCTTCTTGCTGCTTCTCGGTCTCCTCTCCCCCGACTTCCTCTTCGGCTCCTTCTCTTGCTTCCTCTGGGCTCACCTCCTTTTCCCCGACAGCTTCTTCTTGCGCCGCCATCTCCTTCTCCAACTCCTCCGCCTCTGCCATCCAAGATATGGTGTTAACCACTGTGACGTAACACTGCCTTGCCACTTTTGGATCTCCCCTGACCCTGACCTGCACCCCTCCATTGTTAAACTTGAGACATTGATGGAAAGAGGAGGGGACGCAGCGAAAGGCGCTGATGAGGGGACGCCCAAAGATGGCGCTGTAGCTGCTCGGGGCATCTACAATCACGAACCGACAGTTCCGTGATACGCCCCCCAACCTCACGTGCAGCCCTACTCCCCCTTCCACTTCTTTCCTCTCCCCAGAGAATCCGAACAACGGTCCATCCGAGGCCAAAACCCTCTTGGCTTCCACCTGCATCTCATCGAAGGCCTTCTTAAAAATCACATTTACGGAGCTCCCGTTATCCACTAGGATCTTGGAGACCGTAAAGTTTTCTACCGCCGTTTGGATTACCAAGGCGTCGCAGAACGGGTCCTCATATTCCGGCATGTCCTCTGAAGAGAAGGTAATTTTTTCTAGCGGGGGCGGGGTTTGGGAGGTCGAGGCTACCCCCTTTTGGAACATGGTCTGGAGGCTACCCTTTCGGGTGGCCTCGATCCCAATCCCTCCATGGATGGCCCCGATTCCTTCCCGGGTTCCTACATCCACCCGGTCCTCGCACCTGTCTTCCGCCTCCCCTTGCTGCATTTCCTCGATCCTCACCGGCGGATCCTGTCTCCTCAGACCTCTTACCTCTCTCATCTCTAAGAATTCTGGGCACGTGGCTGTAGCGTGACCTCTCTCCTGATGGAAGTCACAGAAAGACAACGCCACCCCACCCCTTCTCCCTTCCCCTCTTCCTCTTCTTCCTCCTCCTCGAGCTCCTCTTCCTCGTCCGATCCCCATTGCCTCCTGCTGATGCTGAAAACGATCCCTTACCCCCTGTCTCCATGCTGGTTGATCGAACCTTCTTGGTTCCCGGAAGTTATCTCTTCCCCGGAAGCCTCCTCCTAACTCCTGGGGGTGACCCTCCTGAGGCCTCCAACCTATCCGGTTGCTCGGCTCTCGGGCCCCCCGGTGATTCTGTCCCTGGTGCCCCTGGCCTCGGGGTTCCTCCCTCCTTCTTTCTTCTCTCTGCTCCCTCTGCTCCTTCTGCTTTCCTGCCCCTGGTTCCTTTGCGTCATCCTCCGCCAACCTGGCTAACCTCCTTGCAAACGCCGGATTGGCCCTCTCGAAATCCGTCTCCTTCTCTGCCCTCTCCATAAGCTCCTCAAAAGAGAGGGGGGGCACCCTTTTCAACTCCATGCTGAAGAAGCCTGGTCTCAGTCCCAGGGTGAATGCAAGCATCAGCGTATACCCAGGGACCTCCTGGACCTAGAGGATCTCCTCCTGAAACCGATCTACGTAGTGCCCCAACGTTTCATCCTGGCTCTGCCTTACCGAGAATAAGCACTCTGCCTCCTTCTTACGCTTCTTCGATATTGAAAACCTCAATAAGAAACCCCTCCGCAGATCCTCGAAACAATAAATCGATCTTGCCGGTAACTGATGGAACCAGTCTCGCGCCTTCTCCTTCAAGGTGATGGCAAACAGTCGACACTTAAACGCATCTGTCATTTGTCTTATCGAAACCACATCTTCAAACCACTGCATGTGCTGTACAGGGTCATCCTTCCCCGAGTAGTAGGACATGTCGGGCTCCCGGAACCCCTCTGGCACCGGAGCTGAGATGACAAGCTCGCTGAACGGGCTCTCGCCGACTGCTTGCCGAGAGGGCACGTCTCGCAGCCTCGGCTGACTGGCCCGATCTGCGAGACCGTGCCCGGGGAAGAGTTCTCGCACAGCTGCCTCCTTCTCGCCATCTTCTGCAGGGACCTCCTTCCCGGGACGTTGTCCTGGGAAGAGCTCTCG
This sequence comes from Platanthera guangdongensis, assembly GCA_039583875.1. NCBI lineage: Eukaryota > Viridiplantae > Streptophyta > Magnoliopsida > Asparagales > Orchidaceae > Platanthera > Platanthera guangdongensis. The sequence continues at coordinate 24,538,996 of CM077151.1, forward strand.
CGCCGCCACGTCCCTCTCGCCAGCCTCCGTGGGGACCTCCTTTCCCGGGCGCTGACCCGGGGCGTTCTCGCCTAAAAGCGGGACCACCTCAATCGGGACCGGAGGTGTCGCCCACTCGCTCCTTGCCGAGAAGGCCAAGCTTATGGTTTGCATAACCTCTTGCCTGAAGTCCTCCAGCATTTTCCTCGTCGCCTCTTCTACCTGGGAGGGGGAACCTCCAGAACCAGATCCTTCTCCTTCACCTCCTATCATAGGACCAAACTCAAACTTTTCTTGAACCGGCTACTTCCACGCTCACCGCACCAGAACTGTTGAAGCCAAAATTTGACTCCGACAAGCGTTCACAAAACTGGGGCGTAGCCGACACCTACTTGGCCCAAGCTTGACCTTCGACTGGTCGTGAAGGACTAAGGAAAACTGGCCCAAAGCCGCAGTAGGGAGGTCCCACCGCTTACCCGGAAGGTCACAGAGAGCTTCCCATCTAAAGCCAAAAGCTGGGCTTGGAGTTCCTCAGGAGACTGTGCCAAATGGATTCTCTTAAGAGTCTCAAAAGTCCCCTTCTGAAGAACCCCTATGGGCTTATTTATAGATTTCAGAATCTGAACTGCCAATAACAAAACTGCACCGGCTTGAAATTACCGGGGTACCCTTGACTGGGCCTGCCAACAGCCGAACTCCGTTGTTCTGAGGAGCTATACGCAGTCCACCAAGGGCTATACGCAGTCCACCAAGGGTAAGAGGGTAAAAATACCCGGGGTAGAAGAGTAAAAACCCCTGCTTTGACAGGGAAAAATAAAAAAGCCTTCTCTCCCTGGCGAGAGGAAAGGCACCTGCCGGCGAGAAGGACCCACCGCCCGTCTCGCCGGCGCCTCTCGCCCTTGGAGGTCATCTCGCTTCTGGAGGCCCTCTCGCCTCTGGGTGGGGGCATTTTGCCCCTTGGAGAGCCCATCATCTCGCCGCTTGCGAGTGGGCCCTCCTGGTCCCCTTTGCCTATCTCGATCTGTTTGCTTCTTGAGGGCTCTTTGCGAGCCCGAGGTTGTACATTGCCTTCCTCCCTGACCAAAATCGAGCTTACCACCTCGGTTCCAACCCCCAAATAAAGGTAGAGATCTTTCCCCTCCATGGGTCCTTGCAGCAGCTAGGCATGTGTCAACTGTTGCTTCAACCTTTGGAATGCCTCCTCGCACTCGGTCGTCCACTCTAAGCCCTTATTGTCGACGTGACGGAGCAGAGCACGGAAGAAGCGAGAACACTTCTCCCCAGCCTTCGAGAGGAACCTGCTCAGCCTGGTGAGCCGTCCCGTTAGATGTTGGACCTCTTTCACATTCCTCGGGCCTCCATCTCCATGATTATTTTGGTTTTGTCTAGGTTTGGTCTCACCCCTTCTGGGGTCAGGAGATGACCTAAAAATTTTCCTTCCCTCTCCCCAAAGACACATTTTGCGGGATTGAGGCTTATTTTATATTTTCGGAGGTTAGCAAAGGCTTCTACTAAGTGCTTGAGGTGGTCTTCCACATCACTGCTCTTCACCAAGAGGTCACCTACGTACATCTCAAGGTTCCGCCCCTTTTGTTTCTTGAATACTCTATCCATCATGGATGGTAAGTTGCTCCCACGTTCTAAAGTTTAAATGACATCATCCTGTAACAGTAATATCCATCGTGTGTAATAAAGGAAACATGCTTTATATCGGGTGGGTGCAGGCATATTTGGTGGTAACTAGATAATGCATCTAAGAAGCTCATAATTGGGAATCTGACGACCAAACCTACAAGCATATCGATTCTAGGCAGAGGGTGACAATCCTTGGGGTAGTGTTTATTAAACATTGCAAAATCAATGCACATTCTCCATTTCTCATCCCCCTTTCTCACCATTACAACATTTGAGACTCATCCCTGGTATTGGATCTCTTCTACCGCTCGATCAATCATGTTCGCGAATGACACTGGGGGAATTCACTTTGACTCCATCTTGAACATCTCACCATACATGCCTAAATTGAAAGCGATTATCATAGTGTGTCTAAGAATCTCTTGGCATTGGAGAATCTACTCTGGTCCATGTATGACTCCAGCAACTCTTGCGGTCCTTGATTGATGGTGAAGATCGCCTCTGCCTCTTTCTTCCTCTTCTTAGATGTAGAAAAGAAAAGTAGGAACCCCCGATTGAGGTCCTCGAAATTCTAAATTGACCCTGCCGACAATTGATGAAATCAATCTCTCGCCTTTCCCTTAAATGCAATGACGAACAGTTGACATTTAAAAAGGTCGGACATCGGCTTGATTGACACCATGTTTTCAAACCATTGCAGGTGTTGTAGTGAGTCATCTCTCCTGGCATAGGAGTTCTTGGGCGGTTCCACAAACCATGCTGGAACCGGGGCTATCAATACCAACTCACAAAATGGACTGGCAGGTGTGAGTTGGTGACTCGAGCGAGCTCGCCAAGATTCACACTCCATGGCACGTGTCGTCGGGGAGCCTCCAAAGAGGACCCACGATCGCAATGTCTGGTCGTCATCTTCCTAAATGTGTTCCTTGCCTGGTCACTGAACTCGACTCGCCTCGCCTAGCGGGGCGACTTACTAAATTAGCATCATCGTCTCGCCTCGCTGAGCGAGTAGATCCTGCACCATTCCTTGCATCACCCTCATCATTTTGGCGAGCCCGAAAAATTGACCCTGTGTCACGAACTCGCTAGTGTGATGCGAGTTTTCTCGGTCGTCTCCTGGCTCTCCCTATCCCACCATGGCACCGTCAGATGGGTACTTTCCTTAAGAACTGCCTGTCCACGCTCACCGCACCAAAATTATTGAAACCCGGACACCGGTTCAACTGAGTTCGGACTGAGAGAGAGCAGTTCAAGTTACTTTGCCGGTCGTCGGGTGCACTAGAATGGTTTGTTCAAGCATGGATTCAACACTAACTGGAAAAGGTGTTTGCCCACAAAAGGACCCGGTGAGCTACAACGAGGAGGTCCCGCCACTCATCCAAAAGTGCACGTCGCGTCTTCCACTCGCAAAGCCAAAGGTTGAGCTCGACACCTTGGATGGAACCGAGCAAGAGTTCTATGAAAGACAGAAGCTCTATAAGACCGGGGGTCCTCTCCAAGGTGCATTGATGGTCTATTTATAGACAAATCCCAAATCAGGGGCAGAATCATCTTTATGGACTGCAAATAGCGGCCTCCTCCTTTTTTTACTTTTTCTATTGGCACCCCTGATTGGTCTATGAATAGCAAAATCCCGCTGTTCAAGATGGCTATGGGCAGACCAGGATAGGATGTGAGTAGAAAAGAGAAGATGAGTTGGATCCTCCCTGCCGAGACGAGCCCGAGAAGAAGGTGGGCTTGGCTCGCCTGCAATCGTCTTGGCGCGCGGCTTCCCCGCCCTGGGCCTCGCTTCGGCAACCTGGCGCCAAGCCGGAGATGGCGGCTCTCCGCCGAGCGAAGTCGTCTCACCTAGCCTGCATTCTTTTGATGAGCTCGCTCTGTCTTGGTTGGGTGCAGACATGGATGAGGGTTGCCAAATTGGGGTTGTACAGGGAGGAAATGTGTAAAGAAGTATGTCACATATGTTTAGAACTATCACATACATCACATGCATAGTTCTGGAGAAAACATTAAAAAATATGAAATAATTTTTTGCAGATAAAAGAGGGAAGAATGTCCTAGATGCTAATGTCAGTGGCGAACATCCTCTGTAGTAACGGTGGAACTGTAAAGAGTCTGAGAGAAATGATGAGAGTCTAGATAGTAAAAGTCGGTACGGTTACTACCACTTCCAATGTTCTGCTTCGTACCCAGTGTCACAACCTGCATTTTCTCAAACATTTAAATCATATCAGAGCAAGAGAAAATACGTGTTATGATGTCACGCAGTGCAGGGGATAACTGCACGCGCTCAGATAAAACCCATACTCTAGTTCGTTGAATAAAATCATAATTTAATACGAAAGAAAATCAGTTAAGTTTGATGGCCGTGTCCCTCGGCACAGTGGATCAGCTAGTCCACACTAAACAAACATATATTTATACGCAGTGGAAAATACTTTGGTTAAATGAATTTGACGTCCTACATGAGTGTAAATGCCCCCAAAGGACAAATCATGCAATGCAGGACTCTAGATTTATCATAGTATAAGAAAAATAGCCCTTTATGTACTCGAGAAGTAGTACTTTAGTTTTAAAATCATGACATGCATGAGATACATATAGTAATACTTTTAGAGTTTCAAAATACCTAACATGCAACCTAGCATAAAATATTCCCAGAAGCAAGTAAACAACCGCCAAAAAGGCAAAACTAGCAATACTCAGTTCATATTTAAAAGTAAGCCACTAGTGGGCGTCAACAACCTGACACGAACCCACTGGAGAGTATGTATGTCTAAACAAAAAGAAGAAAACTACCTCGCCAAATCGAGGAACAACAACCTCAGCTACCCCGGAGGCCACAAGCAAGCTCCACCAAAACGAACAATAGCCGCTCAATCGGCTATCACCTAAACCTGAGGCATTCAAAGAAAGAATACCTCAGCAAGTATATAAGGAAAATAAACGGAACATTAGATCCATAAGTAAGAAAAGAGCGCTTACCAACCCCACAACTAATGCTATTAAATGAGCAAAAGGGAATTGAATAGAACAGTAAAGTTAACACACTGCCCAAGGCACGATCAAGATGCACCAAGTGCGAGAGATAATCAATATATCCTGCTAAAATCTGCAGGAGCAACAAGGCAAGCATATGTCAAAATAACAAAGGAACGAGCAGTCCTAACTTGTGAATAATAGCAGTGGTAAAACCATAATACTCAAGGATTCAACAGTGACAGCCCTAAGGTGCAACACACCAAAAAAATAGCCCATATCGGGTTCAAAAGGTGCTCTCTACACCATAAAACAACCAGCCCAAATCGGGGCCAAAAGGTGCTCTCTACACCATAAAACAACTAGCTCAAATCGGGGCCAAAAGGTGCTCTCTACACCATAAAACAACTAGCCCAAATCGGGGCCAAAAGGTGCTCTCTACACCATAAAACAACAAGCCTAAATCGGGGCCAAAAGGTGCTCTCTACACCAAAAACAAACTAGCACAAATTGGGGCCAAAGGTGCTCTCTACACCATAAAACAACTAGCCCAAATAGGGGCCAAAAGGTGCTCTCTACACCATAATGGTGGCCACCGAGGCTTTACACCACACCACCCATCACAGAGCCATCAAACAAAACCACCTGCCATAATTCACAACTCGGCCGGCAAAACAAGCCGAGAAACACCCACAACCTGAAATACCCCATCTTATACTCACCCAACGTCAAAAGATTTAACCACAAAACCTGAAATTCCGTCCTAAGCAAGCACGCAACGTTTTCTATACAGAGCTACAACAAAAAATTCCCTACATTCCTATTTCTACCCGGCTACATCCATGGTTTGGACACAAAATCAGCAACCCTACCTTCTACAGGAAAGTTACCACGCAACTAGCCATAAATTATGAAAGTAAAGGAAAACTTGGCAAGGGCAAAGAGCACCACTTGCTTCAACCTTCAAGGCACACAGCCGCTATTTCAGCTTTAGCACAACTAGGCAACATTATCCATAAAAGCGCAAAACCTGAGGTGAACAAAATAGGGAAAACTGAGAAATTTGACAGCCCATAGCTTAGCCCAAGAGCAAGGAAATCTTACCTAATGAGAAAAATCTAGGCGAGAGCAGCTGGTTCCTCTTTCCTTTCCTTTGCTCTCTCTCTCTCTCTCGCTCTTAGAAATGGAGAATGCGAAGAAGAAGAAGAATGAAAAGGAGAAAGACTCATTTTCGGCCTTATTACCCAGGTAAAAAGTCTGGTCCCTTAGATAAAAAATAAAGAAATTGAACGGCTGAAAAATTTCTGAAAAACTAGCTATTCGGCCCTGACACGCCCTGTGACACGCCCCGCCCCAGGGCGTGTACCTTAAGCGGCACACAAACCGACCATTCGTGCTTATCCAGAATGAATACCGCCAGGAGACACGCCCGTGTTGGCCCAGTCATGCCCGTGACTCAGGGCGTGTAACCGCTTTACTCGACACTCGACATTCGTCGAGCGAACTTCGTCGAACGAAGTTCGTCGACCAGCGGGACACGCCCTGTGACACGCCCGTGTCACAGGCCGTGAACCCCTTCTCTCGACGATCGTCGACCTCAATTCGTCGACCTCAATTCATCGACCTCAAGTCGTCGACCTCTCTACACGCCCCCTGTCACGCCCGTGTCACCGGACGTGACACCCCCGAAAAATTTCGTCGACCGAAATTCGTCGACCACGCGGCCAACTGCTCAACCCGAGCTGGACACGCCCTGGGACATGCCCGTATCCCAGGCCGTGTCACTCAAATTTTGCAAATTTGCAGGATTTGCAATGTTACAACTGTCCCCTGCTACAAGAAATTTCAGCCATAAATTTGCACTTAGGGAGGAAACCAGCAACCAATATGTTATAACCTCATATTCATATGTTACAACTTCTTAACCATGCTATTCCCGAGCAAAACGATCCGAACTCGAGCAAACTATCTCGAAATATAACGAAATTCACACCGTAGCTAAATACCCACGCTACGAATCTAGTGGTGAAGTCAAAATCATCATCCGACAAACAAAACTTGGGCTAACCTTGGCCGAAGCCAAAACACAAGCATTCCCGAAGAGGCACCACCGAGTCACCAAAACAGATTCCGGCTTGCTAGGGAATCTTGCAAACAGACTACCAAACCAGCCACTAAAAGGCCTACAGAGCGAAGATCACGCTCTAACAACGGCAAAGGACAAAAAATATGCCAACGTAACGCCAAACAAAAAATTACACAATTGTAAAAAAAAAACCGAGGGCGTTACACCCAGTTCCTGAAAAACACAAGAATCATGAAAGAAATTTACCGAGCAGTTAAGAGATTTTGTAATATTGCTGATGGAGAGTAGATTATGAGTAAAGGGGGAACATAAAGAACAAAATGAAGGAATATGTACGGAAAAAAAGAGATGTTGTCTTTGCCCATAATAGAGGACAATAAACCGTTCGCAGAAATAATTTTGTCCTTACTAGACAAAGGAGTATAAAAGAGAAAATCCGAGGAAGACCAAGTCATGTGTTGAGTAGCACCAGAGTCGAGCACCCATTCAGAAGGTGAGGTGGTGGCAAAATGAGCACTAGCATAATAATGGTGGCAAGAGAAGTAGAACCTCCAGTGACATGATCAGACTGAGAGTGAAGCATGCGACGAAAGACCAATTCTTGTGCTGTAAGAGAGGAAGAAGCGGAAAATGGGGACTCATCATAAACATCAGCAGTGTAATTAGTATCATGAGAATTATATCCACTGTGTATATGATCCCCACGGCCTGTTCCACGACCACGACCACACCCACGTCCAGAGGGTGCTAGGCGTGAATGAAGTTTGAAACATGCTTCATGAGAGTGTCCCCTTCGACCACAATATTCACAAGTAGGCACAGAAGATCCAAGAGTGAGAATAAGACCACGACCAACACTAGTCAGAGAATAACGATCAGAAGGAGCCATAACACTTAGGGACTTGCAGCAGTCTTCATCCCCCAAAGCCATATTGAATGCCTCCCGAAGAGGGGGAAGAGGGGAGCGGTGGAGAACATGTGCCTGTACGATATCAAATTCCATTCTCAAGCCCATTGATAAAGGCGCTCGAACTCCGAGAATAATGATGAAATAGTCATCGATCTTTGCCGCAACTTCAAAATTCGGCGAGTGAGCTCATAAACATAGGTGGAACTGCCAATCTGAGAGTACGTTTCACGAGAACGGGTCTAGATCTTGAAAGTTGAGTCCATCAACATATAGCTCTGATAGACATTAGGGGACATTGAATGCAGGAGCCAGGAAACAACTAGAGAGTTATTATAATCCCAACGCTTCCATGGGGGATCGATCAGTCACGAGGGGCTCCTTAGTCATCTCATCGGTATACCTAAACATCTGTTGGTTGCGAATGACATGTTGGGAAGCACGAGACCATTCAAGATAATGCGAGTCATCCAAGAGAACCGTAGTAATCTTCAATGAACTGGAGTGACCATGAGACCGCTGAGGGTCACTCATATGAGGCTGGATCACATCCGGAGAGCATACCGAAGAATCAGGATCACCCATATCGACGAGGAAGAGCCACACGGAAGGACCGAGTAGCAGCAGGAAGCAGCGGTGGAGATCAGCAACTCTGGAAACGACAACATGGAGCAGCATTACTGGAGTAGCAGGAAGCAGCAGCTGGAGCGGCGGTGAAATGTCTGGAGCAGTAGTGAGCAGTGTACAACCCCGTATTCGCGAAGAGTGGGCCCCAAGCAAGGCAAATGCGTTTTTAAGCTCTTTGGAGATTTTGCACTCTCGGTGGCCAATTTTGGCTCTAGCTTGGAAATATACTATTAGGGGGAGGAAAAATTGGCCTCCCCCAATGGCTCCTTTGTTGGGGGGATGATGCGGCAAGTTGGCTAGCACTCGCCCCGGCATTTTTGAGTCCAAGGAAGGGGCAGGCGAGGCGGCCGGGCGGCCTGCTCGCGGGCGAGACGGCCGCGACCTGGCTCTCGTCTGGGCGGCCTGCTCGCGGGCGAGACGGCCGCGGCCTAGCTCTCGCCCGGGCGGCCTGCTCGCGGGCGAGACGGCCGCGGCCTGGCTCTCGCCCGGGCGGCCTGCTCGCGGGCGAGACGGCCGCGGCCTGGCTCTCGCCCGGGCGGCCTGCTCGCGGGCGAGATGGCCGGGGGCCGGTCTCGCTCGGGCGGCCTGCTCGCGGGCGAGACGACCGCGGCCTGGTTCTCGCCCGGGCGGCCTGCTCGCGGGCGAGACGGCCGCGGCCTGGCTCTCGCCCGGGTGGCCTGCTCGCGGGCGAGATGGCCGGGGGCTGGTCTCGCCCGAGCGGCCTGCCCGATGGCCTGGAACCGCCTCGTGAGTTCGGGGCGGGGTGTTGGCGGCGTGCTTTTACCGCTGTGCCCCTGGGGCTGCTTTTACCTCTTTACCCCCCGGTGTGGCTGTTTTCTATTGGCCCAAGGCTTATTGGGCGTAAGGGTATTTTGGTCATTTTTGGCCCATGGGATTTGGAAAACTATAAATAGACCCCCTTGGGTGCCTTTGGGGGGGATCTTTTTTTGGCTTCCTCCTCCCTTAGCTCCTTCTTGGTAGAGTAGAGAGAGCTCCTCCAAGGCACCCTAGCTCGAGCATTGGCCAGGGAGGGGAAGTGCTCAGGTAGCCTTCCGGGTGTGAGGTGGGACCTCCGCGCTAGAGCCGAGGGTCTGTTCATAGCTTCCCAAGCCTTCGGTCCGTGACGTTCCCCCGAGTGTAGTAGGTGTGAGGTCACCCCTCTTTTGGGACCCTGAACTCCATAGAGACCAAGTTTTTGGTTTCAACATTTTGGTGCGGTGAGCGTGGGGAGTGACCAGCACAGAAGATCTCGGGAGAGTGTCATGACAGGAGGTCAAGGAGGTAGTGATGATCTTGACGAGCTCCCCAGCCCAGGACCCTTCGTTGGGAGGCAAGAGTTCATGGCCTCCATCCAAGGCATCATGGAGATGCTGCGAAGCATGGCTCCTCAGGGTGGCAGCTCCACCCAGACCCCCCAGGAGCTAGCTCCCCCCCTCGACGAGCCGACTCCCAGGGGTCTAGGCGAGATGACCCCAGCAGGGGGAGAAGGAAGTGCACCAGGAAGAAGGCCAGGGAAGGAGAGGATGGGAGATGGGGTCGAGCGAGACCTCACCGGCCGGGAGCTGTTCTCCAGCCCGGCGAGTGCCAACCTTCAAGGCGAGCAGGTCGCGCGAGTGGAGGTGGCGAGACCACCCCTTAGGGGGTCACCCTTAAGCAAGCTGATCATCTCAGCTCCCGTTCCCGAGGGGTTCAGAGAGCCTGACATGGCTTACTATACCGGGAAGGATGACCCCGTCCAACATCTGCAGTGGTTCGAGGATGCCGTCTCCATCAGGCCGATGACGGACGCCTTCAAGTGTCGCCACTTTGCGATCACGTTGAAGGAGAAGGCAAGGGACTGGTTCCATCAACTCCCTCCGAGGTCGATCTACGGGTTTGAGGACTTGAGCCGGAGCTTTCAGCTTCACTTCTCCACCTCCAAGAAGCGAAAAAGGAGTCCCGAGTCCATCTTCCTAATAAGGCAGGGGGCCGAGGAGTCGCTGGCCCATTACGTAGACAGGTTCCAGGAGGAGATCCTGGAGGTCCAGGAGATGCCAGGGTATGCTCTCCAGATGGCCTTCACCGTTGGGCTGAAGGAGGGCTTTTTCAAGATGAGCTTGACCCCGAAGACCCCCCTTTCCTTCGAGGAGCTGATGGAAAGGGCGGCTGAGGAGATAGTTATGGAGGTAGCCAACCCGACATTTGCAAGAAGTTGGCAGAGCTAACAGAGACGGGGCCAAAGGAGCAAGGTGGCTCGAGACATTAGGAAGGAAGAAGGAGAGAGGAGCGGAGAGCTCAGGAGGGTCCTGAGCCAGGCTGGAGGCAGCAGGAAGGACCTGCCCAAGGTCCAAGAAGAGCCCTCATCCACGGAGGGGGGAATTTCCAGGGAGGCCAAGGGAGATATAACTTCCAGAGGCAAGCCCCAAGGCAGCTCTTACCCCCTCCGCAGCAGACCTTGGCGATAGGTGGAGGGAGAAGAGGAAACAGGAGAGAACACCCTGCCCGCCGAAGGAGGGGAGGAGCGCTACCATACTGTGACTTCCTCCAGGTGGAGGGGCACGCCACGACTACCTGCCCCGAGTTTCTGGAAGTGAGGGGGGCAAGAGGCCCTGCCCAGCCATAGCCGCCAGTGCGGGTTGAAGAGGTTCTACCCAGAGAAGGGGGGGATGACATATGCGAGGACCGGGTCGACGTGGGAACCCGAGGTGGTATATGAGTGATCCACGGTGGAGTGGGGGTTGAGGCCACTCGGAAGGCAAGCCTCCATGTCATGTACCGAAGGAGCGTCGCCTCAACCTCCCAGACCCCGCCCCAGGAGGAGAAGATCACCTTCTCGGTAAAGGACTTGCCGGATCATGAGGACCTGTTTTGCGATGCGCTGGTCATCCAGACTGCCATCGAAGGCTATACTGTCTCCTGGATCTTGGTTGACATTGGAAGCTCCGTCAACGTCGTTTTCAAGAAGGCGTTTGACGAGATGAAGGTAGAGCCAAGAAGGGTATTAGCCTCGGACGGACCCTTGTTCAGATTTTCAGGAGAAATGAAGGAGGTCGAAGGTGGAGTGGGGCTCCAAGTGAAATTGGGGGGAGTCTCAAGGAACTACCAGTTCGTTATTGTTGACGCTCAGAGCAGCTACAACGCCATCTTCGGAAGGCCCCTCATCAGCGCCTTTCGTTGCGTGCCATCTTCCTTCCATCAATGCCTCAAGTTCAACTCAGGAGGGATCCAGGTCAGAGTCAAGGGAGACTCCAGGATGGCAAGGCAGTGCTACGTCACGACCGTCAACACCATCTCTTAGTTGGCCAAGACGGAGGAGATGGAGAAGATCATGGAGAGCCTGAGCAGGATGGAAGTGCCCGACGAGAAGGAAGCGAATGACGGTCGTCATGCCCAGGCCACTTGAAGAAGCCTAGCCTTGGTGTAGTCTCTCTCTTTCTCATCTTGTAACAATCTCTACCCCCGATTGGCCGGGTCGGGGAATCATGTAACTCAAAATATTTCTCCGTTTGAGGATGTTGGATTTGGTAGAGTTCAAGTGACACACCTAGCTTCCCACCCCCGAGAGGATCTCCTCAGCCAGGCTCCCACTAGCTGGTTGGGTCGAATGTGCCTCGGGGAGATCAAGCCCCACCCCCGAGAGGATCTCCTCAGCCAGGATCCCAATAGCTGGTTGGGTCGAATGCGCCTCGGGGAGATTAAGTCCCACCCCCGAGAGGATCTCCTCAGCTAGGCTCCCACTAGCTGGTTGGGTCGAATGCGCCTCGGGGAGATCAAGTCCCCACCCCCGAGAGGATCTCCTCAGCCAGGCTCTCATTAGCTGGTTGGGTCAAATGTGCCTCGGGGAGATCAAGTCCCACCCCCGAGAGGATCTCCTCAGCCAGGCTCCCACTAGCTGGTTGGGTCGAATGTGCCTCGGGGAGATCAAGTCCCCCCCCCTAGAGGATCTCCTCAGCCAGGCTCCTACTAGCTGGTTGGGTCGAATGTGCCTCGGGGAGATCAAGTCCCACCCCTGAGAGGATCTCTTCAGCCAGGCTCCCACTAGCTGGTTGGGTCGAATGTGCCTCGGGGAGATCAAGTCCCCACCCCCGAGCGGATCTCCTCAGCCAGTCTCCCCACTAGCTGGTTGGGTCGAATGCGCCTCGGGGAGATCAAGTCCCCACCCCCGAGAGGATCTCCTCAGCCAGGCTCTCACTAGCTGGTTGGGTCGAATGTGCCTCGGGGAGATCAAGTCCCCACCCCCGAGAGGATCTCCTCAGCCAGCCTCTCACTAGCTGGTTGGGTCGAATGTGCCTCGGGGAGATCAAGTCCCCACCCCCGAGAGGATCTCCTCAGCCAGACTCTCACTAGCTGGTTGGGTCGAATGTGCCTCGGGGAGATCAAGTACCCACCCCCGAGAGGATCTCCTCAGCCAGGCTCTCACTAGCTGGTTGGGTCGAATGTGCCTCGGGGAGATCAAGTCCCACCCCCGAGAGGATCTCCTCAGCCAGGCTCCCACTAGCTGGTTGGGTCGAATGTGCCTCGGGGAGATCAAGTCCCCACCCCCGAGAGGATCTCCTCAGCCAGGCTCCCACTAGCTGGTTGGGTCGAATGTGCCTCGGGGAGAGTAAGTCCCCTTTGCTTCGGGATGGTCCCGTTGCCAGGCTCTCACTAGGTGGCAGAGCCGGTGGTACCTCTTGTGAAGGCTAAGTGTTTTCACCCCGAGGCCGTCTCGTCACCCAGGCTCCCATAACTGGCATGACAGGTTGACCCCGCAGGAAAGTTACACTCCGCGAATACGTTGGGTTGAATGTTTCTTTCCGAGCTTGTGCCAACCTCAAAAAGATCGGGGATTGTGTACAACCCCGTATTCGCGAATAGTGGGCCCCAAGCAAGGCAAATGCGTTTTTAAGCTCTTTGGAGATTTTGCACTCTCGATGGCCAATTTTGGCTCTAGCTTGGAAATATACTATTAGGGGGAGGAAAAATTGGCCTCCCCCAATGGCTCCTTTGTTGGGGGGCGGGTGCGGCAAGTTGGATAACACTCGCCCCGGCCTTTTTGAGTCCAAGGAAGGGGCAGGCTCTCGCCCGGGCGGCCTGCTCGCGGGCGAGACGGCCGCGGCCTGGCTCTCGCCCGGGAGGCCTGCTCGCGGGCGAGACGGCCGCGGCCTGGCTCTCGCCCGGGCGGCCTGCTCGCGGGCGAGATGGTCGGGGCCGGTCTCGCCCGAGCGGCCTGCCCGACGGCCTGGAACCGCCTCGTGAGTTCGGGGCGGGGTGTTGGCGGCGTGCTTTTACCGTTGTGCCCCTGGGGCTGCTTTTACCTCTTTACCCCCCGGTGTGGCTGTTTTCTATTGGCCCAAGGCTTATTGGGCGTAAGGGTATTTTGGTCATTTTTGGCCCATGAGATTTGGAAAACTATAAATAGACCCCCTTGGGTGCCTTTGGGGGGGATCTTTTTTTTGGCTTCCTCCTCCCTTAGCTCCTTTTTGGTAGAGTAGAGAGAGCTCCTCCAAGGCACCCTAGCACGAGCATTGGCCAGGGAGGGGAAGTGCTCAGGTAGCCTTCCGGGTGCGAGGTGGGACCTCCGCGCTAGAGCCGAGGGTCTGTTCATAGCTTCCCAAGCCTTCGGTCTGTGACGTTCCCCCGAGTGTAGTAGGTGTGAGGTCACCCCTCTTTTGGGACCCCGAACTCCACAGAGACCAAGTTTTTGGTTTCAACAAGCAGCGCCTGGAGCAGCTTGGAGGGGCTAGAGCGGTGGTGGAGAGCAGCATTGCAGGTGTCAGCGTTCGACAGAGAAGGGAAAAAAGGACGAACGGGCGGCGACTTCACTGGAGACGGCGACTTCGGTCTCCTCAGCATCCGACAACGGCGTCGGTTCTGCCGAAGGCCGCCTCAGCGGGATGCACCCAAGCAGACGCTCAAAAAAGCGACCGAGAAAGAACATGGAGTCGGGAATCGCGAGGGGCGGCACACGCGATCGGGAAGAGCGGGAATGACTGCACACACAAATAGGGTTTCAGTTTGCTCTGATACCAAGGGGAGAAAATAATGTCTTGTGAATGATTCAAAAGGGTCATTACTCATACACATACTTGAATAAGCGAAACTCAAAAAGGGGGAAAAATATCAAACTATCCCAACCCGGAAGGCCGAGATTAGTACAAAAAAGACGGCTTGAAATAAACAAAACATATTACAACTACGATAATTATCATTTTTTCAGATGCTCGCCGAGTCTTTCACAAGTGTTTCTTCATTTCACGCAATGTGTGATTTAATTTATTATTTATTATTTATTTTATTTTAAAATCTATCATTCTAGAAGTATGTCATCTCAACACTTTCTGATCTTACATGTCCGAAAGCTTTAAAGCATTTGTCATCCTAGAAATTTGTCATGTTGTGTTATTTGTTCGGACTCTCATTGAATTTAAGATGTTATAGTTGATCCTGAACTGATGTTGTATTGTATAATATTCGGTTGTGATCACATTTAGGCTCCGTTTGGCATGATGGTGGTGGTCATGAACATGAGGGGTTAAATTGTCATTTGTTAAATCACATATAAGAAACTTCATCCAGTTTTATGTTCAAACAGATGATGTTTGTTAGATAATTCTTAACAAATGACGGTTTAACCCATGCATTTACAACCGCTACCATCATTCCAAACGAAGCCTTGAGCACCTCATTCCGCAATATTCGAGCTAATATTTTCTTGGGTTCATTTTAATTCATATTTCTTTGAATCACTTATTTATCTTATTTAATTGTGGAGTTTCCGGCTTAATTTCATAATCTGATTTTAAAAAATTCATAATGTGTTCCTAAAAATAGTATTAAAATTCAACATTTATTTCTCTAATTTTGATATAAAATTCAATTCATTCATACACCTTATTTCCCATAAAAATCTATTATCCCATAAGTGCTCAACAAGTTGCACTTGTTGAGGTTTTATTATACCGAAGATATGTAAAAAAAAAATATATCAACCACGAGTATTTGCTAATCGTTCCATTGGCAAAAGGCGATCCGAAAATCTCGCCAAACGCACCGAGGCCCCCTGACCAAACGGGCAACATCTTGCGCACTCAAAAATGCGAAACGCAATGCTCCTCCGGATTAATGGGGACCCGAGCTCCAAACCCGTGTTCCGGAGCTCGATTGTTATTTATGATGTGGATAATGTTACGCTGCATTGACTTTATAAATCACCGAACATTGTGCGGCAAATCCCGTGTATTTAGTTTCGTATGGTTTGCCCAAATTCATATGCTCTGTCAATTTTTAAATCAAATGATTTTTTGTGTTTTTAGCTATGTGATCAATTTGCTCGGCTCGTACTTTGGACCCGCTCTTTTGAATTCTTTGATTTGTTTTTGGTCACTCCAGAGGGCTCTGACCAAACGGGCAACATCTTGCGCTCCCAAAAATGCGGAACGCAATGCTCCTCCGCAATGCTCCTCCGCGATGGTGACCCGAGCTCCAAACCGGCGCTCCGGAGCGGGTCGCTTTGCTGCCTTGCCATAGAGCTCCGCCAAACTAGCCCTTGGTGGCTTGGTGCAATGAGGCCGGAGCAAAGGTATGCCTAGCTGTTTGGTTCTGCGGGCGTTGGCCCGGCCGTGGTTGGCACCACAGAAGTTCAAGGAAAGTGTAAACAAATGAATCTATTTGGTTCGGCATTTTACCGCTCCGTTTGTGGCAAACGCCGACGGAATGCGGGTAAACAAATGAATCTCCGGCGGCGTTTGCTTCGTTTCCACCCGCTCGCCCGCCTTGAGAAACGCCCCAAAAAATTTCGTTTGGAGAAGGCTCCTTCCCCCTCCGATTAGAACAGTCCGTTTCCACCCGCGGGATCGATCCGCCACCGCTGAATGAAATGAAATGGAATTTGTTGACCGGACGAGATAAAGTGGTATTGGAACTATGGGATTAATAGGTGGTGGGGTCCACGCCCTGAAGATGGCAGACACGTGGGTGGGGACACGCGCGAGATGTGGGAAGGTCGAAAACCAGCATAAAATGGAAGGCGTAGTTAATTATCATTATTAGTATGCAGTGGGAAAGAAAATTCAGAGCTGGTATTTTATATATATTTATTTATATGGCTTAAAATAGCTAGGCCGAGTAATTAAGGGAACATGGGCCGAGAGATCGCAGCCGCTGCGAAAAAGTCGGCTGCAATGGTTCAATCAGGAAGGTATTTGTCGGCCGCTCCTTCCTCTTTTGATTTGGACCGCCCGGTCTGGTGACTGCTGCTGCCTTTCAACGTCTTTTTCATTTCCTTCCCCTTCACCTCTCCTTATTACAGTCACTAGGAAGCACTTCAGACGGTTCAATTTGGATGGATTTGAACCAATTTCTAAACCAAACTCATTTGTTGGTTTGATTTGCAAGTCATTTTGTTCCGTTTGATACTTTGATGTTTAATTTTTAATAACTAAAAAAATTTAGTGATGGGGCTGTCGTGTTTTTTATAGTGAATTGAGCTGCAATTAATCCACTCCTCAAGTTCCCCCTCAAATCAATGGAATTATAGGTTTGACCACCACACGCACGATCGCTTCACGCGATCTCCCGCGTATCAATCCTACCATGTGCACCATCCGAGGAACCACCGCGACCGGAAACCGGCGTCGAACGACCGCGCACTGCCGTAAGGCGCCGCTCGGAAGGGGCGGCCGAACCCCGGCCGCCCCTCCCACCAACCGCCCCTCCCACCAACCGCCCCTCCCCGCACCTGCCTCCCGGCCGCGGGGCGCCGCTCGCATGGGACGGCCGCCCCTCCCCGGCTGCCCCTCCCCGGCCGCACCCCAACCTCCCTCCCCGGCCGCACCCTGACAGGGGGCTTCCCCACCTACCCTCCCCGCTGCCGTCTCCCGGCCGCGGGGCGCGTCTCGCAAGAGGCGACCGCACCCCGACCGCCCATCCTTGTCCACGGGGCGTCCATCGCCGCGAGGCGCCGCCCGCTGGGGGCGGCCACACCCTGAAATCCCTCCCCGGCCGCGGGGCGTGCTCCGCCGCGAGGCGCCGCCCGCAAGGGGCGGCCACACTCCGATCGTCCCCCCCCCCCCGGCCGCTGGGCATCCTCCGCCGCTAGGCGCCGCCCGCAAGAGGCGGTCACACCCTTGCCGCCTCCCGGCCGTGGAGCACTGCCCGCAAGGGGTGGACGCACCCTGGTCGCCTCCCGCGACCGCGGTCCTCCGTGGAAGCCGGTCGTCCGCCGTCAAGGTGGCCGCCCTGCACGGCGACCCTTCCCCACCTTCTGGTCGTTCCGCCGCAATCATCGTCATTCATTTTATGGGTAACCACCCACTAACCCTCATAGTTAGTGGGGGAATATTTTTAATCGTATTATTGGTCTACGAATAACATGCATAATGAACAAAATATACGTTCTAAAGTCCATGATTAGAATAATGATATTGGTGGTTACGGTGTGCAGATAGCCACATAACTACCGTAATCACCTCTTGAAGACTATAAAAAGAGGCTCGTGCCTCCTCATTTCTCATCTTTCACCTCCGAGCTTGTTTTCTCCTCAGGCCAGAGGTCTGCTGGAGTTTTCCTACGAGTCGCTGCCACTTCACCAGAAATTCAACTAAATCCACTCCCCAAGAGCCAGTTTCGGGAGCCGATCAGAGAAGCCTCCTTGGGCGCAACATTCCGCAAGTCCTCGCTAACATGACTCTGCAAGCTCCGTGATCGTGATCGGCACCCGCACAACGCCCCATGAGCGCTTGTCATTGCCAAAGATCACTAGCTTTAAGCTTCAAGTGAGGTGGCCTGTCATCCTCTCTCATCCCCATTTGTAACGAGGAGTTGCTCGTAGCCTTCGATTCTACAACAAATTTATAACCCGATGCTCATAGTGGGGTTTGACCGATATAAATTCGTCACATGATTTTTTACCCAGTTGAGAAGTTTTACCATGATAAAATCGTCGTGTGTACTACTCTCTTGTACTGTGACTGTGTGCACGATTGAACGCTTTGCATGATAAGACCGTCGAGTATAGTCCGACCTTCCAGCAACGTTAAGTAGTATGCAACAATTAGAAATTTTTTAAATAATTATGAATATATATATATATATATATATATATATATATATATATATATATATATATATATATATATATATATATATATATATATATATATATATATATATAGACACACACACTAGCATCTTCGAACGGGCTCCGCCCGTTCTCGATGCGTCGCTGCGGGCTTCGCCCGCAATCAAGCGGGCTTCGCCCGCAATCAAGCGGGCTTCGCCCGCAATCAAGCGGGCTTCGCCCGCAATCAAGCGGGCTTCGCCGCAATCAAGCGGGCTTCGCCCGCAATCAAGCGGGCTTCGCCCGCAATCAAGCGGGCTTCGCCCGCTTGATCCCCCGGCGGGCGAAGCCCGCCTGACCCCCCGGCGGGCTTCGCCCGCCCCAAGCAAAATGTAAATAATTAAATAATTTAATAAATAATTATTAAATGAAATTATAATTTAATAAATAATTATAAAAAAAGAAAAAGACAAAAAAACAAAAAACCGCAAATCCCCCCCCCCCCCCCCGCTTCCGCCCGCGCCTTCCTCCCCCCTCCTCTGTGGCCGGAGGCGGAGCCGCCGGCGGCCTGCCCGGCCCCCACCGGCGGGTTCGCCGGCGTCCGGCGAACCCGCCGGTGGGGGCCGGGCAGGCCGCCGGCGGCTCCGCCGCCGGCCACAGAGGAGGGGCGGGCGGAAGCGGTGTATCGTGCGTTTTACTGAAATGAACAGTAACAGGTTTGGAGTTTTTGTTATTTGCAGGCCAATGCCTATGAATCCAACGGCCAGAAGCAATTCTTTGAAGATCGGACGGTCGAGATGAGATTCATGGTGTGATTCCAAATATGCATATTGTTTTAAATGATAAAGATATATATATATATATATATATATATATATATATCTTTATTATATAATACAATATGCATATCTCAATCACACCATCAATCTCATCTGAACCGTCCGATCTCCAGGAAATTCAATCTGACCGTTGGATTCCTAAAAGGGGGCCTGCACTTAAAAAAAAATCCAAACCAGGTACTGTTCATCAGCAGAAAATTCCCGATACCCCTGCCCCGCATCCCGCGCCCCCCGGCCTCACCTCGTCGCCGGCGGCGGAGCCGCCGGCGGCCTTCCCGCCGCCCACCGGCGGGTTCGCCGCCATCCGGCGAACCCGCCGGGGGTTGTCCGGCGGCGAGCAGGCAGGGCCACCGCCGGCGGTGGCCCTGCCCGTGAGCTCCAGTCTGGAGCTCACGGGCAGGGCCACCGCCGGCGGTGGCCCTGCCCGCTCGCCGCCGGACAACCCCCGGCGGGTTCGCCGGAGGGCGGCGAACCCGCCGGTGGGCGGCGGGCAGGCCGCCGGCGGCTCCGCCGCCGGCGGCGAGGTGAGGCCGGGGGGGGCGCGGGATGCGGGACAGCGTATCGGGGTTTTTTTTTTCTTTTTTTTAAATTTCATAAATTTATTTTGATAAATTATTACTTTATTAATAATTAATAAAATTATATTTTTAATTTAATAATTATTATACTTTTAAGGCCGCCGGGGGGCGGGCGAAGCCCGCCGGGGTGCGGGCGAAGCCCGTCGGGGGTCAAGCGGGCGAAGCCCGCTTGATTGCGGGCGAAGCCCGCAGCGACGCATCGAGAACGGGCGGAGCCCGTTCGAAGATGCTAGTATATATATATATATATATATATATATATATATATATATATATATATATATATATATATATATATATATATATATATATATATATATATTCATAATTATATATAGAGAGAGATATTATAAATTATATAACATGCATGTACTATTTAGAGAGAGACTTTTTTAAAGAAGATATATTAAAATTTTACATCTTATCTGAAAAAATATATTGTTGAAAAATATATTGTTGAATGTTTTTTATTGCAAAAGTGAGTAATAGATATAAAAATAATATACTCAATATATTATATTTATTTATTGTGGATGTACAACCCCGTATTCGCGAATAGTGGGCCCCAAATAAGGCAGACATATTTTTAAGCTTTTTGGAGATTTTGCACTCTCGGTGGCCAATTTTGGCTCTAGCTTGGAAACATACTAGTAGGGGGAGGAAAAATCTACCTCCCCCCAGTGGCCCTCTTTTGGGGGCGGGTGCGACAAGTTGGCTAACACCCGCCCCGTCCCGATAGGTGCCTGGCGGCCTGGTGGGGCGAGACCGGCCGGGGGCCAGGGTCTCGCCCCTGCCTCCTTCAGCTTGGCGGTCTGGTGGGGCGAGACCGGCCGGGGGCCAGGGTCTCGCCCCCGCCTCCTTCTGCTTGGCGGCCTGGTGGGGCGAGACCGGCCGGGGGCTAGGGTCTCGCCCCCGCCTCCTTCTGCTTGGCGGCCTGGTGCGGCGAGACCGGCCGGGGGCCAGGGTCTCGCCCCCGCCTCCTGCTTGGCGGCCTGGTGGGGCGAGACCGGCCGGGGGCCAGGGTCTCGCCCCCGCCTCCTGCTTGGCGGCCTGGTGGGGCGAGACCGGCCGGGGGCCAGGGTCTCGCCCCCACCTCCTTCTGCTTGGCGGCCTCGTGGGGCGAGACCGGCCGGGGGCCAGGGTCTCGCCCCCCGCCTCCTTCTGCTTGGCGGCCTGGTGGGGCGAGACCGGCCGGGGGCCGGGGTCTCGCCCTTGCCCCCCCTGTTTTTACCGTTCTGCCCCCCCGGCGTGGTTGTTTTCTATTGGCCTAAGGCTTTTTGGGCGTAAGGGTATTTCGGTCTTTTTACCCCCAAGACTTGGAAAAACTATAAATAGACCCCCTTGGGTGCCTTGGAGAGGATCATTTTTTAGCTTCCTCCTCCCTTAGCTTCTTCTTGGTAGAGTAGAGAGAGCTCTCCAAGACGCCCAGCCTAGCCCCTTGGTAAGGGAGGGGAAGAGCTCAGGTAGCCTTCCGGGTGTGAGGTGGGACCTCCGTGCTAGAGCCGAGGGTCTGTTCATAGTCTCCTAAGTCTCCAGTACGTGACGTTCTCTCGAGTGTAGTAGGTGTGAGGTCACCCCTTTCAGGGACCCCGAACTCCACAGAGGTCAATTTTGGCTTCAACACTTTGGTGCGGTGAGCGTGGAGAGTGACCAGCACAGAAGATCTCGGGAGAGAGTCATGACTGGAGGTCAGGGAGGTAGTGATGATCTCGGCGTGCTCCCTGGCTCCGGACCCTTTGTGGGGAGGCAAGAGTTCATGGCCTCCATCCAGGGTATCATGGAGATGCTGCGAAGCATTGCTCCTCAGGGTGGAAGCTCCACCCCGACCCCCCAGGAGCTAGCTCCCCCCTCGACGAGTCGACTCCCAGGGGTCTAGGCGAGATGACCCCAGCGGGGGGAGAAGGAAGCGCACTAGGAAGAAGGCCAGGAAAGGAGAGAATGGGAGATGGGGTCGATCGGGACCTCACTGGCCGGGAGTTGTTCTCTAGCCCGGCGAGTGCCAACCTCCCAGGCGAGCAGGTTGCGCGAGTGGAGGCGGCGAGACCACCCCTTAGGGGGTCACCCTTCAGCGAGCTGATCATCTCAGCTCCCGTTCCCGAGGGGTTCAGAGAGCCAGACATGGCTTACTATACGGGGAAGGATGACCCCGTCCAGCATCTGCAGTGGTTTGAGGATGTCGTCTCCATCAGGCCGATGACGGATGCCTTGAAGTGTCGCCTATTTGCGATCACGCTGAAGGATAAGGCAAGGGACTGGTTCCATCAACTCCCTCCGAGGTCGATCTATGGGTTCGAGGACTTGAGCCGGAGCTTTCATCTCCGCTTCTCCACCTCCAAGAAGCGGAAGAAGAGTCCTGAGTCCATCTTCCTGATAAGACAGGGGGCCGAGGAGTTGCTGGCCCGCTACGTAGACAGGTTCCAAGAGGAGATCTTGGAGGTCCAGGAGATGCCAGGGTATGCTCTCCAGATGGCCTTCACCGTTGGGCTAAAGGAGGGTTTCTTCAAGATGAGCTTGACCCGGAAGGCCCCCTTTCCTTCGAGGAGCTGATGGAAAGGGCGGCAGAAGAGATTGCCATGGAGGCAGCCAACCCGACATTTGTCAAGAAGTTGGCAAAGCTAACAGAGGCGGAGTCGAAGGATCAAGGAGGCTCGAGACCTCAGGAAGGAAGAAGGAGAGAGGAGCGGAGAGCTCAGGAGGGTCCAGAACTAGGTTGGAGACAGCAGGGAGGACCCGCTCAGGGCCTGGGAAGAGGTTACGCCCAAGATGGGGGAAACTTCCATGGGGGCCAAGGAAGGTTCAACTTCCAGAGGCAAGCCCCTAGGCAGCTCCTCCCACCACCACAGCAAGTGATGGAGATTGGTCGAAGGGAGAGGAGGAACCGCCAGGGAAGGAGAAGGGTCAGGGTAGAGTTACCCTATTGTGACTTCCACCAGGTGGAGGGGCACGCCACAGCTACCTGCCCCGAGTTCCTGGAAGTGAGGGGGGCGAGAGACCCTGCCCGGCCACAGCCACCAGTGCGGGTTGAAGAGGTTCTGCCCAGAGAAGGAGGGGTTGATGTTTGTGAGGACCGGGTCGATGTCAGACCCCGAGGCGGTATAGCGGTGATCCATGGTGGAGTGTGGATCGAGGCCACTCGGAAGGCAAGCCTCCATGTCATGTACCGAAGGAGCGTTGCCTCAACCTCCCAGACCCCGCCCCAGGAGGAGAAGATCACCTTCTCGGTGAAGGACCTACCGGATCATGAGGATCCGTTCTGTGATGCGCTGGTCATCCAGACGGCCATCGAGGGCTACAGCGTCTCCCGAATCTTGGTTGACAACGGGAGCTCCGTCAACGTCGTTTTCAGGAAGGCGTTTGAGGAGTTGAAGGTGGAGCCAAGGAGGGTGTTGGCCTCGGACGGACCCCTGTTCGGATTCTCAGGAGAAAGAAAGGAGGTCGAAGGTGGAGTAGGACTCCAAGTAAAGTTGGGAGGGACCTCAAGGAACTGCCGGTTCGTCATTGTTGACGCTCCAAGCAGCTACAACGCCATCTTCGGAAGGCCCCTCATCAGCGCCTTTCGTTGCGTGTCATCTTCCTTCCACCAATGCATCAAGTTCAGCTCCGAAGGGATCCATGTCAGAGTCAAGGGAGACTCCAGGATGGCAAGACAGTGCTACGTCACGGCTGTCAACACCATCTCTTGGTTGGCCCAGGCAGAGGAGATGGAGAAGGTCATGGAAAGCTTGAGCAAGATGGAAGTGCCCGAGGAAAAGGAAGCGGAAGACGGCCGTCATGCCCAGGCCCCATGAGTGTGCCTCGCCTTGTGGTAGTTTTTTCATTTTTCTTGTCTTGAAACAAGTGGTACCCCTGACCAGCTGAGTCGGGGGGGGGGGGGGGGGGGGTCATGTAACCCATCTGTTTTTCCTCGTTTGAGGATGTAGGATTTGGTAAGGTTTGATTGAGATGCCTAGTCCTTTTGCTCCGAGACGGTCCCGCTGCCCAGGCTCTCACTAGCTGGGCAGGGTCAGTGGTACCTCTCGTGGAAGCCAAGTCTCTCACCTCGGGATGGATTCCGCTGCTAGGCTCTCACCTAGCTGGCAGGGCAGGTTGATCTCTCGGAGGGTGGGAAGGTCTCACCTCGAGATGGATTCCGCTGTCAGGCTCTCACCTAGCTGGCAGGGCAGGTTGATCTCTCGGAGGGTGGGTGTACAACCCCGTATTCGCCCCGGTATAGTTTTAAGCTTTTGGGAGATTTTGCACTCTCGATGGCCAATTTTGGCTCAAGCTCGGAAACATACTAGTAGGGGGAGGAAAAATCTACCTCCCCCCAGTGGCCCTCTTTTGGGGGGGGGGGGGGGGGGTGCGGCAAGTTGGCTAACACCAGCCCCCGTCCCGATAGGTGCCTGGCGGCCTGGTGGGGCGAGACCGGCCGGGGGCCGGGGTCTCGCCCCTGCTCCTTCTAGCCTGGCGGCCTGGTGGGGCGAGACCGGCCGGGGGCCGGGGTCTCGCCCCTGCTCCTTCTAGCCTGGCGGCCTGGTGGGGCGAGACCGGCCGGGGGCCGGGGTCTCGCCCCTGCTCCTTCTAGCCTGGCGGCCTGGTGGGGCGAGACCGGCCGGGGGCCGGGGTCTCGCCCCTGCTCCTTCTAGCCTGGCGGCCTGGTGGGGCGAGACCGGCCGGGGGCCGGGGTCTCGCCCCTGCTCCTTCTAGCCTGGCGGCCTGGTGGGGCGAGACCGGCCGGGGGCCGGGGTCTCGCCCCTGCTCCTTCTAGCCTGGCGGCCTGGTGGGGCGAGACCGGCCGGGGGCCGGGGTCTCGCCCCTGCTCCTTCTAGCCTGGCGGCCTGGTGGGGCGAGACCGGCCGGGGGCCGGGGTCTCGCCCCTGCCCCTTCTAGCTTGGCGGCCTGGCGGGGCGAGACCGGTCAGAGGCCGCGGTATCGCCCTTGCCCCCCCCCCCCCCCCTGCAGTTTTATCTTCTTGCCCTCGGGGGGAATTCCCTCTTTACCCCCCGGCGTGGCTGTTTTCTATTGGCCCGAGGTTTTTTGGGTGTAAGGGTATTCCAGTCTTTTCACCCCCAGGACTTGGAAA
This sequence comes from Platanthera guangdongensis, assembly GCA_039583875.1. Lineage (NCBI taxonomy): Eukaryota > Viridiplantae > Streptophyta > Magnoliopsida > Asparagales > Orchidaceae > Platanthera > Platanthera guangdongensis. The sequence goes on from CM077151.1 coordinate 24,563,706, forward strand.
AACTATAAATAGACCCCCTTGGGTGCCTTGTAGAGGATCCTTTTCTTAGCTTCCTCCTCCCTTAGCTTCTTCTTGGTTGAGTAGAGAGAGCTCTCCAAGGCACCTAGCCTAGCCCTTTGGTGAGGGAGGGGAAGAGCTCAGGTAGCCTTCCGGGTGTGAGGTGGGACCTCCGCGCTAGAGCCGAGGGTCTGTTCATAGTCTCCTAAGTCTCCGGTCCGTGACGTTCTCTCAAGTGTAGTAGGTGTGAGGTCACCCCTTTCAGGGACCCCGAACTCCACAGAGGTCAAATTTGGCTTCAACACTTTTGGTGCGGTGAGCGTGGAGAGTGACCAGCACAGAAGATCTCGGGAGAGAGTCATGACGGGAGGTCAGGGAGGTAGTGATGATCTCGGCGAGCTCCCTAGCTCAGGACCCTTTGTGGGGAGGCAAGAGTTCATGGCCTCCATCCAGGGTATCATGGAGATGCTGCGAAGCATTGATCCTCAGGGTGGCAGCTCCACCCCGACCCCCCAGGAGCTAGCTCCCCCCCTCGACGAGTCGACTCCCAGGGGTCTAGGTGAGATGACCCCAGCGGGGGGAGAAGGAAGTGCACCAGGAAGAAGGCCCGGGAAGGAGAGGATGGGAGATGGGGTCGAGCGAGACCTCACCGGTCGGGAGCTGTTTTCCAGCCCGGCGAGTGCCAACCTCCCAGGCGAGCAGGTCGCGCGAGTGGAGGTGGCGAGACCACCCCTTAGGGGGTCACCCTTCAGCGAGCTAATCATCTCAGCTCCCGTTCCCGAGGGGTTCAGAGAGCCAGACATGGCTTACTATACGGGGAAGGATGACCCCGTCCAGCATCTGCAGTGGTTCGAGGATGCCGTCTCCATCAGACCAATGACGGATGCCTTCAAGTGTCGCCTCTTTGCGATCACGCTGAAGGAGAAGGCAAGGGACTGGTTCCATCAACTCCCTCCGAGGTCGATCTATGGGTTCGAGGACTTGAGCCGAAGCTTCCAGCTCCGCTTCTCCACCTCCAAGAAGCGGAAGAGGAGTCCTGAGTCCATATTCCTGATAAGGCAGGGGGCCGAGGAGTCGTTGGCCCGCTACGTTGACCGGTTCCAAGAGGAGATCCTGGAGGTCCAGGAGATGCCAGGGTATGCTCTCCAGATGGCCTTCACCGTTGGGCTGAAGGAGGGCTTCTTCAAGATGAGCTTGACCCGGAAGGCCCCCCTTTCCTTCGAGGAGCTGATGGAAAGGGCGGCAGAGGAGATAGCCATGGAGGCGGCCAACCCGGTGTTTGTCAAGAAGTTGGCAAAGCTAACAGAGACAGAGGCAAAGGAGCAAGGTGGCTCGAGGCCCCAGGAGGGAAGAAGGAGAGAGGAGCGGAGAGCTCAGGAGGGTCCAGAACCAGGTTGGAGGCAGCAGGGAGGACCCGCTCAGGGCCCGGGAAGAGGTTACGCCCACGATGGAGGAAACTTCCATGGGGGCCAAGGAAGGTTCAACTTCCAGAGGCAAGCCCCTAGGCAGCTCCTGCCCCCACCCCAGCAAGCGATGGAGATTGGTCGAAGGGAGAGGAGGAACCGCCAGGGAAGGAGAAGGGTCAGGGTAGAGTTACCCTACTGTGACTTCCATCAGGTGGAGGGGCACGCCACGGCTACCTGCCCCGAGTTCCTGGAAGTGAGGGGGGCGAGAGGTCCTGCCCAGCCGCAGCCACCGGTGCGGGTTGAAGAGGTTCTGCCCCAAGGAGGGGGTGATGATGTTTGTGAGGACCGGGTCGATGTCGGACCCCGAGGCGGTATAGCGGTGATCCATGGTGGAGTGGGGATTGAGGCCACTCGGAAGGCAAGCCTCCATGTCATGTACCGAAGGAGCGTCGCCTCAACCTCCCAGACCCCGCCCCAGGAGGAGAAGATCACCTTCTCGATGAAGGACCTGCCGGATCATGAGGATCCGTTCTGTGATGCGCTGGTCATCCAGACGGCCATCGAGGGCTACAGCGTCTCCCGAATCTTGGTTGACAACGGCAGCTCCGTCAACGTCGTTTTCAGGAAGGCGTTTGAGGAGATGAAGGTAGAGCCAAGGAGGGTGTTGGCCTCGGACGGACCCCTGTTCGGATTCTCAGGAGAAAGGAAGGAGGTCGAAGGTGGAGTGGGACTCCAAGTCAAATTAGGGGGAGTCTCAAGGAACTGTCGGTTCGTCATTGTGGACGCTCCAAGCAGCTATAACGCCATCTTTGGAAGGCCCCCCATCAGCGCCTTCCGCTGCGTGCCATCTTCCTTCCACCAATGCATCAAGTTCAGCTCCGGAGGGATCCAGGTCAGAGTCAAGGGAGACTCCAGGATGGCACGACAGTGTTATGTCACGGCTGTCAACACCATCTCTTGGTTGGCCAAGGCAGAGAAGATGGAGAAGATCATGGAGAGCCTAAGCAGGATGGAAATGTCCGGTGAGCAGGAAGCGGATGGCGACCACCAGGCCCAGACCCCCTGAAGAAGCCGCGTCCCGGTAGAGTCCTGTATTTTTCTTATGTTGTATTGAGTACAGCCCCCGACCAGCTGAGTCGGGGGGGTCATGTAACCCATCTTTTTCCCCATTTGAGGATGTAAGATTTGCCAAGGACTGATTGAGATGCTTAGTTCTTTTGCTCCGAGATGGTCCCGCTGCCCAGGCTCTCACTAGCTGGGCAGGGCCGGTGGTACCTCTCGTTGATGCCTAGGTCTCACCTCGGGATGGATTCCGCTGCCAGGCTCTCACCTAGCTGGCAGGGCAGGTTGATCTCTCGGAGGGTGGGTAGGTCTCACCTCGGGATGGATTCCGCTGCCAGGCTCCCACCTAGCTGGCAGGGCAGGTTGATCTCTCGGAGGGTGGGTAGGTCTCACCTCGGGATGGATTCCGCTGCCAGGCTCCCACCTAGCTGGCAGGGCAGGTTGATCTCTCGGAGGGTGGGTAGGTCTCACCTCGGGATGGATTCCGCTGCCAGGCTCCCACCTAGCTGGCAGGGCAGGTTGATCTCTCGGAGGGTGGGTAGGTCTCACCTCGGGATGGATTCCGCTGCCAGGCTCCCACCTAACTGGCAGGGCAGGTTGATCTCTCGGAGGGTGGGAAGGTCTCACCTCGAGATGGATTCCGCTGTCAGGCTCTCACCTAGCTGGCAGGGCAGGTTGATCTCTCGGAGGGTGGGAAGGTCTCACCTCGAGATGGATTCCGCTGCCAGGCTCTCACCTAGCTGGCAGGGAAGGTTGATCTCTCGGAGGGTGGGTAGGTCTCACCTCGAGATGGATTCCGCTGCCAGGCTCTCACCTAGCTGGCAGGGCAGGTTGATCTCTCGGAGGGTGGGAAGGTCTCACCTCGAGATGGATTCCGCTGTCAGGCTCTCACCTAGCTGGCAGGGCAGGTTGATCTCTCGGAGGGTGGGTAGGTCTCACCTCGAGATGGATTCCGCTGCCAGGCTCTCACCTAGCTGGCAGGGCAGGTTGATCTCTTGGGAAGGTCTCACCTCGAGATGGATTCCGCTGCCAGGCTCTCACCTAGCTGGCAGGGCAGGTTGATCTCTCGGAGGGTGGGTAGGTCTCACCTCGAGATGGATTCCGCTGCCAGGCTCTCACCTAGCTGGCAGGGCAGGTTGATCTCTCGGAGGGTGGGAAGGTCTCACCTCGAGATGGATTCCGCTGCCAGGCTCTCACCTAGCTGGCAGGGCAGGTTGATCTCTCGGAGGGTGGGTAGGTCTCACCTCGAGATGGATTCCGCTGCCAGGCTCTCACCTAGCTGGCAGGGCAGGTTGATCTCTCGGAGGGTGGGAAGGTCTCACCTCGAGATGGATTCCGCTGCCAGGCTCTCACCTAGCTGGCAGGGCAGGTTGATCTCTCGGAGGGTGGGTAGGTCTCACCTCGAGATGGATTCCGCTGCCAGGCTCTCACCTAGCTGGCAGGGCAGGTTGATCTCTCGGATGGTGGGTAGGTCTCACCTCGAGATGGATTCCGCTGTCAGGCTCTCACCTAGCTGGCAGGGCAGGTTGATCTCTCGGAGGGTGGGAAGGTCTCACCTCGAGATGGATTCCGCTGCCAGGCTCTCACCTAGCTGGCAGGGCAGGTTGATCTCTCGGAGGGTGGGTAGGTCTCACCTCGAGATGGATTCCGCTGCCAGGCTCTCACCTAGCTGGCAGGGCAGGTTGATCTCTCGGAGGGTGGGTAGGTCTCACCTCGGGATGGATTCCGCTGCCAGGCTCCCACCTAGCTGGCAGGGCAGGTTGATCTCTCGGAGGGTGGGAAGGTCTCACCTCGAGATGGATTCCGCTGCCAGGCTCTCACCTAGCTGGCAGGGCAGGTTGATCTCTCGGAGGGTGGGTAGGTCTCACCTCGAGATGGATTCCGCTGCGAGGCTCTCACCTAGCTGGCAGGGCAGGTTGATCTCTCGGAGGGTGGGTATTTCTCACCTCGGGATGGATTCCGCTGCCAGTCTCTCACCTAGCTGGCAGGGCAGGTTGATCTCTCGGAGGGTGGGAAGGTCTCACCTCGGGATGGATTCCGCTGCCAGGCTCCCACCTAGCTGGCAGGGCAGGTTGATCTCTCGTGGAAGCCAAGCCCTTTGCTCCGAGATGGATTCCGCTGTCAGGCTCTCACCTAGCTGGCAGGGCAGGTTGATCTCTCGTGGAAGCCAAGTCCTTTGCTCCGAGATGGATTCCGCTGTCAGGCTCTCACCTAGCTGGCAGGGCTGGTTGATCTCTCGTGGACACCAAGTTTGTTACCCAGAGAAGCTCTCGCCACCTAGGCTCCCATAGCTGGCGTGGCAGGTTGACTCCCAGGAAAGGCGTGCAAGGAAATTGCACTCGGCGAATACGTTGGTTGGACATTTCTTTCCGAGTTTGTGCCAACCTCGAAAAGAGCGGGGATTGTGTACAACCCCGTATTCGCCCCGGTATAGTTTTAAGCTTTTGGGAGATTTTGCACTCTCGGTGGCCAATTTTGGCTCAAGCTCGGAAACATACTAGTAGGGGGAGGAAAAATCTACCTCCCCCCAGTGGCCCTCTTTTGGGGGGGGGGGGGGGGGGGGGGGGGGGGGGTGCGGCAAGTTGGCTAACACCAGCCCCCGTCCTGATAGGTGCCTGGCGGCCTGGTGGGGCGAGACCGGCCGGGGGCCGGGGTCTCGCCCCTGCTCCTTCTAGCCTGGCGGCCTGGTGGGGCGAGACCGGCCGGGGGCCGGGGTCTCGCCCCTGCTCCTTCTAGCCTGACGGCCTGGTGGGGCGAGACCGGCCGGGGGCCGGGGTCTCGCCCCTGCTCCTTCTAGCCTGGCGGCCTGGTGGGGCGAGACCGGCCGGGGGCCGGGGTCTCGCCCCTGCTCCTTCTAGCCTGGCGGCCTGGTGGGGCGAGACCGGCCGGGGGCCGGGGTCTCGCCCCTGCTCCTTCTAGCCTGGCGGCCTGGTGGGGCGAGACCGGCCGGGGGCCGGGGTCTCGCCCCTGCTCCTTCTAGCCTGGCGGCCTGGTGGGGCGAGACCGGCCGGGGGCCGGGGTCTCGCCCCTGCTCCTTCTAGCCTGGCGGCCTGGTGGGGCGAGACCGGCCGGGGGCCGGGGTCTCGCCCCTGCTCCTTCTAGCCTGGCGGCCTGGTGGGGCGAGACCGGCCGGGGGCCGGGGTCTCGCCCCTGCCCCTTCTAGCTTGGCGGCCTGGCGGGGCGAGACCGGTCAGAGGCCGCGGTCTCGCCCTTGCCCCCCCCCCCTGCAGTTTTATCTTCTTGCCCTCGGGGGAATTCCCTCTTTACCCCCCGGCGTGGCTGTTTTCTATTGGCCCGAGGTTTTTTGGGTGTAAGGGTATTCCAGTCTTTTCACCCCCAGGACTTGGAAAAACTATAAATAGACCCCCTTGGGTGCCTTGGAGAGGATCCTTTTCTTAGCTTCCTCCTCCCTTAGCTTCTTCTTGGTTGAGTAGAGAGAGCTCTCCAAGGCACCTAGCCTAGCCCTTTGGTGAGGGAGGGGAAGAGCTCAGGTAGCCTTCCGGGTGTGAGGTGGGACCTCCGCGCTAGAGCCGAGGGTCTGTTCATAGTCTCCTAAGTCTCCGGTCCGTGACGTTCTCTCAAGTATAGTAGGTGTGAGGTCACCCCTTTCAGGGACCCCAAACTCCACAGAGGTCAAATTTGGCTTCAACAGTGGGAAGGTCTCACCTCGAGATGGATTCCGCTGCCAGGCTCTCACCTAGCTGGCCAGGCAGGTTGATCTCTTGGAGGGTGGGAAGGTCTCACCTCGAGATGGATTCCGCTGCCAGGCTCTCACCTAGCTGGCAGGGCAAGTTGATCTCTCAGAGGGTGGGAAGGTCTCACCTCGGGATGGATTCCGCTGTTAGGCTCTCACTTAGCTGGCATGGCATGTTGATCTCTCGGAGGGTGGGAAGGTCTCACCTCGAGATGCATTCCGCTGTCAGGCTCTCACCTAGCTGGCAGGGCAGGTTGATCTCTCGGAGGGTGGGAAGGTCTCACCTCGAGATGGATTCCGCTGTCAGGCTCTCACCTAGCTGGTAGGGCAGGTTGATCTCTCGGAGGGTGGGAAGGTCTCACCTCGGGATGGATTCCGCTGTCAGGCTCTCAATTAGCTGGCAGAGCAGGTTGATCTCTCGGAGGGTGGGAAGGTCTCACCTCGAGATGGATTCCGCTGTCAGGCTCTCACCTAGCTGGCCGGGCAGGTTGATCTCTCGGAGGGTGGGAAGGTCTCACCTCGAGATGGATTCCGCTGTCAGGCTCTCACCTAGCTGGCAGGGAAGGTTGATCTCTCGGAGGGTGGGAAGGTCTCACCTCGAGATGAATTCCGCTGTCAGGCTCTCACCTAGCTGGCAGGGCAGGTTGATCTCTCGGAGGGTGGGAAGGTCTCACCTCGAGATGGAGCCAGGCTCTCACCTAGCTGGCACCAGGGCGGAGGGTGGGAAGGTCTCACCTTGAGATGGATTCCGCTGCCAGGCTCTCACCTAGCTGGCAGGGCAGGTTGATCTCTCGGAGGGTGGGAAGGTCTCACCTCGAGATGGATTCCGCTGCCAGCTCTCACCTAGCTGGTGTTGATCTCTCGGAAGGTCTCACCTCGGGATGGATTCCGCTGTCAGGCTCTCACCTAGCTGGCAGGGCAGGTTGATCTCTCGGAGGGTGGGAAGGTCTCACCTCGAGATGGATTCCGCTGCCAGGCTCTCACCTAGCTGGCAGGGCAGGTTGATCTCTCGGAGGGTGGGAAGGTCTCACCTCGAGATGGATTCCGCTGCCAGGCTCTCACCTAGCTGGCAGGGCAGGTTGATCTCTCGGAGGGTGGGAAGGTCTCACCTCGAGATGGATTCCGCTGCCAGGCTCTCACCTAGCTGGCAGGGCAGGTTGATCTCTCGGAGGGTGGGAAGGTCTCACCTCGAGATGGATTCCGCTGTCAGGCTCTCACCTAGCTGGCAGGGCAGGTTGATCTCTCGGAGGGTGGGAAGGTCTCACCTCGAGATGGATTCCGCTGCCAGGCTCTCACCTAGCTGGCAGGGCAGGTTGATCTCTCGGAGGGTGGGAAGGTCTCACCTCGAGATGGATTCCGCTGCCAGGCTCTCACCTAGCTGGCAGGGCAGGTTGATCTCTCGGAGGGTGGGGTAGGTCTCACCTCGGGATGGATTCCGCTGTCAGGCTCTCACCTAGCTGGCAGGGCAGGTTGATCTCTCGGAGGGTGGGAAGGTCTCACCTCGAGATGGATTCCGCTGTCAGGCTCTCACCTAGCTGGCAGGGCAGGTTGATCTCTCGGAGGGTGGGAAGGTCTCACCTCGAGATGGATTCCGCTGCCAGGCTCTCACCTAGCTGGCAGGGCAGGTTGATCTCTCGGAGGGTGGGAAGGTCTCACCTCGGGATGGATTCCGCTGCCAGGCTCTCACCTAGCTGGCAGGGCAGGTTGATCTCTCGGAGGGTGGGAAGGTCTCACCTTGAGATGGATTCCGCTGCCAGGCTCTCACCTAGCTGGCAGGGCAGGTTGATCTCTCGGAGGGTGGGAAGGTCTCACCTCGAGATGGATTCCGCTGTCAGGCTCTCACCTAGCTGGCAGGGCAGGTTGATCTCTCGGAGGGTGGGAAGGTCTCACCTCGAGATGGATTTCACTGTCAGGCTCTCACCTAGCTGGCAGGGCAGGTTGATCTCTCGGAGGGTGGGAAGGTCTCACCTCGAGATGGATTCCGCTGCCAGGCTCTCACCTAGCTGGCAGGGCAGGTTGATCTCTCGGAGGGTGGGGTAGGTCTCACCTCGGGATGAATTCCGCTGTCAGGCTCTCACCTAGCTGGCAGGGCAGGTTGATCTCTCGGAGGGTGGGAAGGTCTCACCTCGAGATGGATTCCGCTATCAGGCTCTCACCTAGCTGGCAGGGCAGGTTGATCTCTCGGAGGGTGTGAAGGTCTCACCTCGAGATGGATTCCGCTGCCAGGCTCTCACCTAGCTGGCAGGGCAGGTTGATCTCTCGGAGGGTGGGAAGGTCTCACCTCGGGATGGATTCCGCTGCTAGGCTCTCACCTAGCTGGCAGGGCAGGTTGATCTCTCGGAGGGTGGGAAGGTCTCACCTCGAGATGGATTCCGCTGCCAGGCTCTCACCTAGCTGGCAGGGCAGGTTGATCTATCGGAGGGTGGGAAGGTCTCACCTCGAGATGGATTCCGCTGCCAGGCTCTCACCTAGCTGGCAGGGCAGGTTGATCTCTCGGAGGGTGGGAAGGTCTCACCTCGGGATGGATTCCGCTGCCAGGCTCTCACCTAGCTGGCAGGGCAAGTTGATCTCTCGGAAGGTGGGGTAGGTCTCACCTCAAGATGGATTCCGCTGCCAGGCTCTCACCTAGCTGGCAGGGCAGGTTGATCTCTCGGAGGGTGGGAAGGTCTCACCTCGAGATGGATTCCGCTGCCAGGCTCTCACCTAGCTGGCAGGGCAGGTTGATCTCTCGGAGGGTGGGAAGGTCTCACCTCGAGATGGATTCCGCTGCCAGGCTCTCACCTAGCTGGCAGTGCAGGTTGATCTCTCGGAGGGTGGGGTTGGTCTCACCTCGAGATGGATTCCGCTGCCAGGATCTCACCTAGCTGACAGGGCTGGTTGATCTCTCGTGGAAGCCAAGTTTGTTACCCGGAGGAGGTCTCGCCACCCAGGCTCCCATAGCTGACATGACAGGTTGACCCCTCCGGGGGTGTGAAGTGTTTTTTACCCGGAGGAGATCTCGCCACCCAGGCTCCCATAGCTGGCATGGCAGGTTGACCCCGCGGGAAAGTTATACTCCGCGAATACGTTGGGGTTGGACATTTCTTTCCGAGCTTGTACCAACCTCGAAAAGAGCGGGGATTGTGTACAACCCCGTATTTGTGAATAGTGGGCCCCAAACAAGGCAGACACATTTTTAAGCTTTTTGGAGATTTTGCACTCTCGGTGGCCAATTTTGGCTCTAGCTTGGAAACGTACTAGTAGGGGGAGGAAAAATCTACCTCCCCCCAGTGGCCCTCTTTTGGGGGGCGAGTGCGACAAGTTGGCTAACACCCGCCCCGTCCCGATAGGTGCCTGGCGGCCTGGTGGGGCGAGACCGGCCGGGCGCCAGGGTCTCGCCCCTGCCTCCTTCTGCTTGGCGGCCTGGTGGGGCCAGACCGGCCGGGGGCCAGGGTCTCGCCCCCGCCTCCTTCTGCTTGGCGGCCTGGTGGGGCTAAACCAGCCGGGGGCCAGGGTCTCGCCCCCGCCTCCTTCTGCTTGGCGGCCTGGTGGGGCGAGACCGGCTGGGGGCCAGGGTCTCGCCCCCGCCTCCTTCTGCTTGGCGGCCTGGTGGGGCGAGACCGGCCGGGGGCCAGGGTCTCGCCCCCCGCCTCCTGCTTGGCGGCCTGGTGGGGCGAGACCGGCCGGGGGCCAGGGTCTCGCCCCCGCCTCCTGCTTGGCGGCCTGGTGGGGCGAGACCGGCCGGGGGCCAGGGTCTCGCCCCCGCCTCCTTCTGCTTGGCGGCCTAGTGGGGCGAGACCGGCCGGGGGCCAGGGTCTCGCCCCCGCCTCCTTCTGCTTGGCGGCCTGGCGGGGCGAGACCGGCCGGGGGCCAGGGTCTCGCCCTTGCCCCCCCTGTTTTTTACCGTTCTGCCCCCCGACGTGGTTGTTTTCTATTGGCCCAAGGCTTTTTGGGCGTAAGGGTATTTCGGTCTTTTTACCCCCAGGACTTGGAAAAACTATAAATAGACCCCCTTGGGTGCCTTGGAGAGGATCCTTTTTTATCTTCCTCCTCCCTTAGCTTCTTCTTGGTAGAGTAGAGAGAGCTCTCCAAGGCGCCCAGCCTAGCCCTTTGGTAAGGGAGGGGAAGAGCTCAGGTAGCCTTCCGGGTGTGAGGTGGGACCTCCGTGCTAGAGCCGAGTGTCTGTTCATAGTCTCTTAAGTCTCCAGTCCGTGACGTTCTCTCGAGTGTAGTAGGTGTGAGGTCTCCCCTTTCAGGGACCCCGAACTCCACAGAGGTCAATTTTGGCTTCAACAGTGGACAAATATATATAGTGAGACATTTATTTTTATTCAAATAATATTAAAATTGTTTAAATGATATAACTTGCATGTACTATTTAATTAATAATAATTGAAAGGTTAATTTTACAATATTTTTGTGTGTATTATTTAGTCGGTATAGTTGGTGTCGGGGTTAAACTGATTCAGGCTCTGTTTGGGACAACTTGTGATGATGAATAAGCTGTTTATTGAAAATTGATGCATTGAAAGAGATTTTATAAAAACAATGATGAATAAGCAGTAAACTGTTTGGATAGTTTGTTCATAAGTGCTTATCCAAAATTTTATTCATTCGTAAAAGTTCGTTCATTTGGACACGTTTTTTTCCGTCCGAACGCGATTTTCATTCAGACAATTTTTTTTGCATGATGTACAACCCCGTATCCGGCCAAGTGGGACCCTCCCCAATTAGCGGGCCAGAGGCATGCTATGAGCGACGTTTTGGTGCAGCCCCGTTCGAAGACGTGCGGGTGCTCGTGCGTGCGTGCGGAGGTTTTATGTGTGTACGCCTTCATAAATGTATATATATATATATATATATATATATATATATATATATATATATATATATATTATAGATAAGATAGAGGAGAGATTAGAAAGGGGGGTTTTTCTTTTTTCCTGTTTGGCAGTCCAGGCGAGGGTTCCGCCTGAAGCAGCAACCCCGGACCCGCGCCGCTTCCTCTTTCTCCTGCCGCCTGGAGCAGCAACCCCGGACCCGCGCCGCTTCCTCTTTCTCCTGCCGCCTGGAGCAGTAACCCCGTACCCGCGCCGCTTCCTCTTTCTCCGGCCGCCTGGAGCAGCAACCCCGGACCCGCGCCGCTTCTCTCTTTCTCCGGCCGCCTGGAGCAGCACCCCCGAGCCTCCACCTCTTTCAGTCAAGGCCGCCGCCGTAAGGAGGAGCTTAGCCCGACTCCTCCTATTTTTTCTGTCCAGGCCGCCTCTAGCGAGTGTTGACCGAGCTCTACTCCCCCTCTCTCGTCGCCGGCCACTAGGGGCAGCCCGAGCTCGGCTCTCTCTCTATCTCTTTCAGTTCTCTCTTCGACGCCGCCGCCTAGGGCAAAGCAAGGCCGGCCGGGAGCTCCTCTCCCGGCGCCGCCTACAGCAAGGCCGGCCGGAGCTCCTCTCCCGGCGCCGCCTACAGCAAGGCCGGCCGGGAGCTCCTCTCCCGGCGCCGCCAACAGCAGGGTCGGCCAGGAGCTCCTCTCCCGGCGCTGCTTGGAGTTAGACCAGTCGGGATAAGCTTCCCTGATGCCGCTTGAAGTTGTGGAGGTCGGGATCGACTTCCTCGGTGTTACGTGGAGTACGATCGGCCGTGGAGAGGCTCGGCCACGGAGGGAAAAATCATTCGGAGCTTTCAACTCTCACGCGGAGGTCGGATCCGTGCATGGACAACCACTACGGACGCTAGACGCGGAGCCTCGGGCAATGAGCGCAGTTGCGGCCCCGCCAAACACGCGTCAAGGGTAACGATGTTTATACTTGGGCAGGTGAAGCCCTCAATTAACATATTTGCATGGAAGCCCCTCTCCACCAACGGGTGGGGGAAGGGAGCTCTCCGACGGGTTGACGTGTACGTCCCTGCAATTAACTGTGTTAGCGCCCGGAAGTGTGAGTACGAGTTTAGGCATGCTGTGTGAAGCCCATCCGGACGTGTGAGCCGGATTGGTGATGTTCTGGGGTTCCCGGAGAAGACTCTGAGGAAGTTGTATATTACCCATTTGCATGAAATGCGCACCATAGCCCCGAAAAGGGGGTATGTGCAATATGTTTGGCCAGCTTATGTTAGCCGACATTTGTTCAGCTGGGAGGCGCTTGACGAGACGTTGGCGTACATGTGTTACAGTTCCAAGCGGGGAGTAGCGGGCTTAAGCCCAAGCTTGAGCCGGCTCACGGAGGCCTGTTTTTGCGTATATTGACGGTCTGCGTGCCGAAGTATGGAATTCATATTCTTGTAATATTTTTTAATATCTGTGATGCTCTGTTTATGTATGATTTACTCCTTTCGTCTTGGGCGAGTGGTGTGCTCGTGAACCGCTCGCCCCGTGGGGGCCCCGAGGTATAGTTGCCCGGGAAGCCCCTGATGGCCTGTTGATAGCCTGTTAGAATAGCGGAATTACGCTGTTAGTGGCCCAACTTGGGCAGCGTGTCGTGGAATTGCTCGGCGAGGTTGCGCCATCAGTAGGGCGGGTGAGCAGCATTTTGTGTAGACCAAAGGAGACACATCTGGATAGGAGAGAGTTGATCTCGAGATTCTCCTTAGATATTCCGGTCGGCCGAGAGTGCCCTCCGAAGGTGTCTTAGCTCAGCCTTTGGCTTGGGAGGGGAAGAGTTTGTTAGTCTTTCGGGTATGCGGTGTGTCCTCCACGCTGAGACCTTGGGTCTGTCCCTTGTGTTCCTAATTTTGTGCCTAGATCGTTCGCTTGAGAGTAGTAGGTGCGCGGTCACCCCTCTTTTGGGACCCCGAACTCCACAGAGGTTATTTTTGACTTCAACAGAGAAGCCATAAGCTGGACCCGGATGGCTTATGAAAAATCAGCTTATCATCCATTTTAAAATAAGTGATTTTCTATAAGTTGCACAAACAAACAACTGAAAAACTGCTTTTGCGTTTTAAGTAGGGATTATTCATCAGCATAAGCTGTCCCAAACATTGCCTCAGTTTGTACTATTTGGTGGTTCGGTAGGTTTTCAATTTGAAGATAAATGAATCAGAAAAAATATGATTTTTGAAGAAAGATTAATCATAAATGTTTTTGGAAACAAATAATTTTCTCCACTTAAATATTTTGCAACAAATTAAATGATTGATATTTTTGCATCACAAAATTATTGTTATTTTTTTAAAAAATAATTCGCAATAAAAAAATTTATTATTATTATTAAACGTAATATTTTGCAAGTTTCAACAGCAAAAAATCTTGCTATTTGTATGGGTAAATGAAAAAAACTATTTATGTAGTTAAATTTGATAGTTAACCGAATTAAAAGTGTCTTGTCATCTCCCATTATTATTTATTAACAGCAACTTGAAAAATATAAAAGTTTATTTACATAGAAGCTATATTTTATAGAGTACACGGGTTACAAAGAACGATTCGTTTGAATGTAGATAAATCTCGCTAAAGAAAATAATTTCTGTTAAATGAGATAAATCAAATTAAAAGAGATAAATATTAGAGTGAAGAATTTATGAGATTCTTCCAAGCTAGCTCAACCAGGGCGGCGGCAGCGAGGGAGCTATGGAGAAGATATGGACAAAATTATCAAATTGGTCTCTAAACTTTGAGAACTTTTTCACATCAGTTCCTAAACTTTCAAATGATTCAAATAGGTCCCTAAACTATTAAAACCAGTACAAAGAGCCTACCCTCATAGGGACCAATTTGAGATTACTTTGAACTGATTTTAATAGTTTAGGGACCTATTTGAATCATTTGAAAGTTTAGAAACTGATTTGAAAAAGATCCCAAAGTTTAGGGACCAATTTAATAATTTTGCCGAAGATATGCGACTGCGGTATCGGGCTAACATACGTGAGGTGACGGGCTAAAAAATTGCAGAAGAAAAATATATATTTTCTAAATTTTTGAGATACGACAACCAAATTTTGGGTTGCGATTATCAATCCCCCACATTATTTTATATTTGAATATTTTATGCGTGTCTTATTTCATGAGCCCGACCAAAAATAAAGATATTGAAGATGGAAGTCTGGACTCTGGAAGGTGAGAGTCAGAGATATTATAAATTTTATATTTCTATTTTTTAAAAAAAATTTATTTATGAATATTCAAATACTTAAATGGTCGTATGCGCGGGGCTGCGACTCTGACCCCCCTCGCTTATCTAAAATGCCGATAAAAAATAGGTAATTGTTAGCTTTCGGAATTGTCTAGCGCACACTTGGTCAATGAAAATATCAAGTTGACCCGGTAAATTTTTTTTTGACGTCGAAATTCCCGGAAAGAGGTGAAAAACACGTGGTCGGATTTGTGCCGACCAAACCTCCACTAGATCTGAGTGTTGTTTCAAGCCTTTTCCAAGAACTCGAGGGCGACAGACCGCCTCTTGTTACAATTATTGGGGAGAGAGAGAGAGTCTGGCGGGTGACAGACCAGCACTCACAAGACTAATTATTTCTTTGAGTGCTGCGGGGAGCGATGTGCTCGTTGTATTCTGGAGTCTTCTAATAATTCCTGAAGGTGGGAGCAGCTTGTTGTACATGTTCTGATGTTTGGAACTTTGAGGCTCGGAGGCGCGCTTAACACGTTTTACCCTCAGCTTCTTGTCTTCAATTGTCTTTTGAAGAAGCGTGGTTTGGTTGTCTTATCAGTAGATGAAGTGCTTGTTCTGGAGTGCGTGGTACGATTTTTGGCAAAGAGCGTGCTGTGAGTTTGCTGGAGGAGAGCACACTATGTATTTGCTGGAGGAGGGCGCGCGAAGCGCTAGATGAAAGAGGGTGCATAGAGCGATTGCTGGTAAAGAGAGTGCGTAGGGCGCTTGTAGGAGGAGAGCGCGCAGGGTGCTTGTTGGAGGAGAACACACAGAGCGCTTGCCAGAGGAGAGCGCGTGGGCGCTTGTTGGAGAAAGGTGCGTGAAGCGTTGAGGGAAGAGACTCGTGCAAGGGAGCAACGTGTGTGATAGCACACATGAGCGTGCATGGGAGAGACAGATGACAGAATGCGCGAGAGAGAGGCGGCGTGCGCGGAAGCCAGCAAGGGAGAAATGCACGAGAGAGCGGGCAAGGAGGCGGCGTGCGCGGTAGAGCGCAAGAGAGAAATGCGCTCGAGAGCACGCAACGAGGCGCCGCGCGCGGGAGCGCGCAAGGGATAAATGCGCGCGAGAGCGCGCGACGAGGCGGCCCGCGCGGGAGCGCACATGAGAGAAATGCGCGCGAGAGCGCGCAAGGAGGCGGCGCGCGCGGGAGCGCGCAAGGAGGCGGCGCGGGGGAGCGCGCAAGGAGGCGGCGCGCGCGGGAGCGCGCAAGGAGGCGGCGCGCGCGGGAGCGCGCAAGGAGGCGGCGCGCTGGGGAGCGCGCAAGGAGGCGACGCGCTGGGGAGCGCGCAAGGAGGCGGCGCGCGCGGGAGCGCGCAATGGAGAAATGCCCGCAAGATCGCGCAAAGAGGCGGCGCGCAAGGGAGAAATGCGCGCGACAGCGCGCAAGGAGGCGGAGAGCGCGGGAGCCCGCAATTAAGATATGCGGAGGAGAGAGAAATTCCGGGTGGAGAAGATGAAGATCTTCAAAGACGAAGGAGATCTTCGAAGAATGCTTGAAGATTTTCGAAGGGGAAGAAAGAGATGAAGAAGATGATGGAGGAAGGAGAGAGAAGACATCCGTAGGAGGATTTTTCTAAGTAGAGAATCCCCATTAAAGAGGAGGCTAAGACCCCATTTATAGGTTTCATGGGTGGTTATGGAGGTTAGGCGGTTATCTGCAGCACGTAACCACCATAATTGATATCAATAAACCAAAATATTATATTTATTTTTACGGGATTATGCTTTAATATGCATATTAATCTCATTATATGCAGACTGTGTTGTGAGAAACACGTTCTCACGGACCTGAGTGCACGCGAGGACGCGAGCTGAGATACCTGCAAAATCGTCAGCGAAATACGCAAAAACAAACACAATCACAGACACACAGGTATATACGTGGAAAACCCCCAAATCAGGGTAAAAACCACGGGACGATCGGAGTCCAACCCGGAAAGCCGCCACTAAATAATGTTCAACAATACAATGGCTTTCCCCGCGATCCTCAGATGGATCCTACAACTTGCACAAAATAAAGACAAGAGGAAAAATACAGGTATACCGACAAAGACGACCAAGTTCGAGTCAGAGAGACTCGCTCCAAACTGGTTCTCTGAATCCTCTGCAGTCTTCCAAGATCTTCCAATATTGTGCCAAGCTGTCCGCCTACGTCGACACACGACGTCGTTGGCGCACTCCGATCAGTCCGCAACCCGTCAGTAGGTTGCCCCGCTCGAGGCTCAGATGCCTCGCCGCCAAAGTCCACTTGAGGCTAAGATGCCTCCCCGCGCTGACCGCCGCTAGCCGCAGATGCGACCACAATAACACGCCGCCGTTCTTTGCGCCAAGATGCGCACTCTAAAAAACGGCTTCCGCCAACGCCGCTCCGGCTACGCCCAAATCGGCCTCCGAAAATGCCGCTCCCCCGCACACGTGCACCGCCGCCCCGCTACACAAGCACGGCGCCAACACCGCCTCAGAAATCAGCCCTCGTACAGAGAGTCTCCGATGTCTCCGTCGTCGCGACAAGCGCCGCCGTCAAAACTCACACCGGACTCCACGCGGCCTCACGACCTCCGACCACCGCTGCTTGCCTCGGCTCCGACACCGTCCAAGGTCACCGGCGAGAAGTCCTCGATCCGAAGAAGAAAGAAGAGGTGGAGGTGTGTCTTGCACAGGCGGCTTGGAAGAGAAGAAACAGCCGGTTGTTTTTTCTTCTGCACGGGAAGAGCTATCGGACTCAGCCACACATTAGGTTTTTTTCATTTATAATAACCTGCGGGCTGTCCAGATAAGGGAAGTAGATTTAGGAAATATTTTTTTTTTATTTATTTATTTCTAAATCTCTCCCTCTCTCTCTCTCAATATATATATGTTTATATATATAACCAATATATATATATAATATATAATTGCTTACTAAATTAGACAAATCACGATCTGAGCCGCTAATCATTCTCGAAATTCTGCACGACTCAATCCATACTTCTACGAACCTCTCGGCGTTCGTCGCCGCGGGCTTTATCCATCTAGGAGGGAACCCGAACCCAACAATTCTCCCCCTTCCCGACTAGGAGGAAGAGCTCGCCAAATTGGCGACCTCCCCGCAAGAACCATCACTGCAACTATGCATCTGTCCTGCGCAAACTGTCGACCTCGATGTAGGATCGTGACAATCAAAAGTCACCTGACGCCACTGGCCAGCAACAATATGAGAACCGCTCTCCTGTCCTATCACCGTCGACTTTGAGACCTGACGTCTCACCTGCCTGTAGCATTTCTTCATGTTGAAAATTCCACGCTGCCTGCGCCACACACCAGTGGCCCTGTCACCTCTGACCTTGTGCTCCCCCGCACCTGCAGCTCTAGCATCCAAACAATAAAGACCGGACATCATGCTACCACGGCCTATGACCAAACAACCTCTGGTCAATCTCCATCGTCCGTCGTCAAATTTACTCGCATACCCATCTGCATCCAATCGACCAACAGACAGCAAACTGAATCGGATGTCAGGTACATGACGAACGTCTTTGAGCACTAAAACAGAACCTGTGCTCGTCTTCAGGTGCACATCACCGATGCCGATAACTTTGCAAACCGTCCCGTTGCCCATCCTCAATACTCTGCAATCACGTGAGGTGTAGGTAGCAAACTGTGCTCTATCGCTCGAAACGTGTGCTGAAGCTCCTGAGTCCACCAACCACAAACCATCTCTACGAGCGAGGTTAGACGCCACCTCATCACTCGCAAAGAGTGATATATCATCATCATCATAAGCTGTCACTACTGATGCTGTGGCCTCATCCTGCTTCCCTGATTCCTTCATCTGCAATTTCTTCCAGGCATTGCACTTCCTCTTAATGTGTCCCTTCTTGCCACAATGAAAGCACTCAACATCTTTCCGCAGCCTGGACTTGCTCCTGTTAGATCCCCTGTCATCTCTGTCCTTATCTCTCCCCCTAGACTCAGTGTACAAAGCACCCGAGTGGGTAGAGGGAATACTCTCATATGAATCACCCTGAGATTTCCTTCTCACCTCCTCATTCAGAATCCCACTCTTTGCAATCTCCATAGTCAGAACACCTCCCGGAGACGAGTTAATCAGTGAAACTCGAACCATCTCCCAAGAGGCAGGGAGAGACTTCAGTAACCACAGAGCATTGACCTCATCATCAAAGGTCACCTTCATAGCAGATAACTGATCCAACACTCCTTGGAACTCATTCACATGATCAAGAATAGGGGTGCCTTCCTGATACTTACACTCACTAATCTTTGTCAGCAGCAAAAGTTTATTCAGACCCGTGCTCTTCGCATATAGAGACTCCAATGTCTTCCATAGCTCCTTGGCATCAACAATACTCGCCACATGATTGTATACATTGCGCTCCACGAATCGCCTGATAAAGCCACAAACCTTGCGGTGTTCAATCGTCCATTTTGCAGGTTCCATATCTTTGGGCATCTCTTCAAAGATAGGCGAGTGCCAACCCTTGACATAGATCAAGTCCTCCATCATCATGTGCCACTCATGATAGTTGGCCCCGTTCAACATCATACCCATCTCAAACCTCGAATCCATCTGCACTCAGTCCACTGTCAACTCTGACCATTGATCTTGGAGCCGACTATTTCAAAGAATGTGACTAGAGAGGATAGGGAGCGGACCAATGGTCGTCACCTACCGCACCTATTCACAAACCCGAAATATCCAATCGACTCGACAGAACCTGGCTCTGATACCACTTGTTGTGAGAAACACGTTCTCACGGACCTGAGTGCACGCGAGGACGCGAGCTGAGATACCTGCAAAATCGTCAGCGAAATACGCAAAAACAAACACAATCACAGACACACAGGTATATACGTGGAAAACCCCCAAATCAGGGTAAAAACCACGGGACGATCGGAGTCCAACCCGGAAAGCCGCCACTAAATAATGTTCAACAATACAATGGCTTTCCCCGCGATCCTCAGATGGATCCTACAACTTGCACAAAATAAAGACGAGGAAAAATACAGGTATACCGACAAAGACGACCAAGTTCGAGTCAGAGAGACTCGCTCCAAACTGGTTCTCTGAATCCTCTGCAGTCTTCCAAGATCTTCCAATATTGTGCCAAGCTGTCCGCCTACGTCGACACACGACGTCGTTGGCGCACTCCGATCAGTCCGCAACCCGTCAGTAGGTTGCCCCGCTCGAGGCTCAGATGCCTCGCCGCCAAAGTCCACTTGAGGCTAAGATGCCTCCCCGCGCTGACCGCCGCTAGCCGCAGATGCGACCACAATAACACGCCGCCGTTCTTTGCGCCAAGATGCGCACTCTAAAAAACGGCTTCCGCCAACGCCGCTCCGGCTACGCCCAAATCGGCCTCCGAAAATGCCGCTCCCCCGCACACGTGCACCGCCGCCCCGCTACACAAGCACGGCGCCAACACCGCCTCAGAAATCAGCCCTCGTACAGAGAGTCTCCGATGTCTCCGTCGTCGCGACAAGCGCCGCCGTCAAAACTCACACCGGACTCCACGCGGCCTCACGACCTCCGACCACCGCTGCTTGCCTCGGCTCCGACACCGTCCAAGGTCACCGGCGAGAAGTCCTCGATCCGAAGAAGAAAGAAGAGGTGGAGGTGTGTCTTGCACATGCGGCTTGGAAGAGAAGAAACAGCCGGTTGTTTTTTCTTCTGCACGGGAAGAGCTATCGGACTCAGCCACACATTAGGTTTTTTTCATTTATAATAACCTGCGGGCTGTCCAGATAAGGGAAGTAGATTTAGGAAATATTTTTTTATTTATTTATTTCTTTCTAAATCTCTCCCTCTCTCTCTCTCAATATATATATGTTTATATATATAACCAATATATATATATATAATATATAATTGCTTACTAAATTAGACAAATCACGATCTGAGCCGCTAATCATTCTCGAAATTCTGCACGACTCAATCCATACTTCTACGAACCTCTCGGCGTTCGTCGCCGCGGGCTTTATCCATCTAGGAGGGAACCCGAACCCAACAGACCGTTCTATTTTTGTCAACGCATTATCTCCGCTACGAGAGATCATGCGGGCGGTTACCTGGGTGGTTACTCACGTAACCGACGCTGGCGATTGTGAGAGCGTGATCGGACGTTGGAGACAGTATTCCTCGGACGGCCGGCGAACTTGCCGACGAATTTGCCGGCGAGGCGGGAGATCTCCAGCGAAGAAAAAGAATGTTGAAAGGTACGCTGCACTCATCATTAAAAGAAAATTTCTACGATAAATTTGAAACTTTTGTAATACGTTGAAATTTATAATATTGTTACTAAACAATTTGTTCATAATTTGCTAATTTTTTATTTAAAAAGTTATATTGATTTGTGCGTAACAATTTGTTTTACACATAAATTTTTGATTTGCTCATAAAAATAATTTGCACCTATCTAAAATTGATTTGCTCAGAACAATCTCCGAAAAAATTAACCTGAATGAATGTATGATCAGTCAAGAGTCAAGACTACATCTACCGTTGATTTCTGCTTCCAATATTTTTAAATTATCGCTCTTTCATCATAAATATTCAACGCGAAGCAGCGATAGAATCTTGGTACTTGGAAAAAAACATAATACGGCGAGAATTTTGGGTGTAAAGAATTTTACGATGCAATCTGGCATCTAATGGATGCGAGTGCATGTCAGCCCGTATGAAGATACGAGCACATGACAACAGGGCAGTGTATTCATGTCACGATGTCAAATATTAAAACATAAATAATAAATAATGTTTTATAGAATTTTAATTCAGACTAATTTTGTAAAAAAATGTGAATAATGAGAATTGGGAAAAAAAACAGAAGGCTGTTGACCAACAGATGTTGGAATTAAAATAGAGCGCTGCTATCCGCGCAGCAGTTTTGGTTATTCGCACCGTATTTTTTCCTAATTTTTCATGTCTTTTGAAAATACGTATTGTATATGTATTTTTAGGAAAAGTGTTCAACACGAAAGTTGTAAATTTCGACGAGATCTACAACTTTCGAGTTGAACATTTTTCTTAAAAATGCATATACAAGGCATATTTTCGAAATACGCCGAGATTTTGCGCCTTTTGGAAATACGTCTTGTACATGCATTTTTAAGAAAAGTGTTCAATACAAAAGTTGTAGATTTCGTCCAGATCTACAACTTTAGTATTGAACACTTTTCCTAAAAATGCATGTACAAGACGTATTTTATAAATGCGTGAAAACTTTTGAGAAAGTGTGTTGCGAATAGCCAAAACTGCGGTGCGGATAGCAGCGCCCTAGTGGTGAAAAACTTTAAACGTCAAGTCAACCGCATTTATTAATTATTGTGGACGTATATGCAGAAGTCAACGGGATTTGGTCTATATCGTGAATCTTGATGCTTACACTCTCATTCCAATTTTTTCGTGTCACGCGTTATAATCAGTTAGCTCTTGAATGAGGGCAGCATTTTAAGGCCGGTGAGGCAGCAACCGCTGCCAAAAGGTGGAAAAACAAATGTCGGACGGCGGTTTTTGCTCCCACAACGAAGCGGAAAACTGAGCTGAGCGGTCCATCTCCAACCCTCGCCCCCACCTCCAGTCCCAGCCCTCCCTTTCCAGACGCCGGTTCCAACCGCCGCCGCCGCCCCAAGCAAAGCCTTAGTCACCGGCCACTTGCTCGCTCGCGATGATTTTGCACGGGTGTGTTCACACAAAAACTTGACGGTTATAAAAAATTTGGGTGGCATGAGAGGGTTGTGAGTTGTGTCTGCCATTAAAAAAAAATAATTTTGAGATTAATATTGTGTTTGGCGTGACTTATCGTGACTTATTTGTTCCGGTGAGATTGGACAAAAATATCATTGTTATACCAAAATCTTATGGCTCAAACTAATTTCTTTTTTATAACACTTGTGATATCAGATATACATTATATGACAATAACGTTTTTAACGAAGCACATCGGAGCAAATAAGGTGCGATAAGCCACTCCAAACGCAGCCTAAAGGTGAACCAAATTGTTTAGGTGAGACCTGGCATTAACAATTGACAGTACACAATCACCGCATTTACCACTTGACATTCCCATGCAAATAGTGTTATGTTTTGGTTCGGATTCGGATCCAAAACATATCCAGTATTTGCTTTTTAGGGAAACATCATGAATGGTAGGAGAGTGAATGAGGGCATGAATTGGAAATTCCAAGAAAAGAAGAAAATCAGCATATATTGATTTCCTTTTAGAGAGAGAGAATCACTCTCCTGCTTGAATTGCTTGAATATTAAATCATGTCATTCATGGGTCACACATAACATATATGGTTTTGAGGCAGAGATATATAAATCCAGCCCGCCTGGGAGAAGATGTACAGCCTAGGAGTAACCGTTTGGGGAGAAAAACCGCCGCCACTGGTAGCGTTGGAGAGAGGAGCCGCCGCCGCCGCTATCTCACTCTTGGTGCCACAAGGGGTGGGAGACCCCTGTTGGATGCCGCCGGTGGTTGCAGTTGGTGCAACACCGTGCGATGGCGGCGAAGCATTTCTTTTGTGAGGGACTCTCGACGTATCCACCGGCTTTGGAGGAAATAGCCACCGGTTTTGGAGGAGAGGATCTCTACCGGTCTTGCAGTAGATGAGGCGGTGCGGGCGTGGCGGCGAAGGCTTGCGGTGGTGCAGTGGCCTTGACAGAGTTTCTCTCCGGCGATGCAGACATGGCGGCGAAGGCATGCGAGAGTGCAGTGGCCTTGATGGTGTTTTTCTCCGGTGGTGCGGCTTGGCGTCGATGGCGTGCGAGAGTGCAGTTGGCCTCGACCGTGTTTCTCCGTTGGTGGCGGGTGGTTTGGTCGTCATCCGACGACGAAGGTTCTCGGTGAATCTTGTGCGTCCGTTGTGCTAGCGGATTGCAGTCCAGATTATTCTCTCCCGCGGATCGAGCGAGTCCGGCTCCTCCGCGGTGTTTTCTGTAACGGACGCCGGTACATTTCTTCATGCTTTATTATTGCAGTTATATTAATTTATGTTTGCAGAGTTTGTTCAGATCTACGCGTTCTTGTCAATCATGTATTAATTTGGTTGTGCCTAGGGGATATTTTTCGCGTTATATCCCAACAAGTGGTATCAGAGGGAGGTTCGTAGGCGACAGATTGGACATTCAAGGAACGGTTTGACTGCGGTGGGTGACGACTAGGTCCGCTCCCCATCTTTTCAAATCTGACCTTTGAATTAATCAGGTCTCCTAAGTCGTGCCGTAGGACAATCATGATAGGGAAGAACGTGAATCTGGACAGTGTTTTTGAAGAAGTGCGACAGTGGCGGATTTGACCTATGACAGATGGTACTGCATGAGAAGGTCATGATAACCGCAGATATGTTACAGAGAGAAGATTATCTGTGGTACACGATGTGTGTTCAGACAGTTTCTGTGTCAGTTAGAGGCAGCTGTTGCAGAGACGGAGGGAGACGTGAAGAGCCGTTTCACTCTTACCTCGCTCACTTTTTTTACCCGGCCTTAGTGACAATGCTCTTGTATGAGAAGGATACGATGGAGCTAGTGGAGGTCACGATCGCAGTGCTATCCAGACAGATGTTAGTGGGCCCTACTCCTGAGGGCGGTCGCATCTTGGCAGCAGCATATGGGTAAGGTGAGACAGTTTGTCAAGGGATTGAGTGGAGCACGATCTCGATCCAGGCAAAAGGAGGGTATGGTATTTTTACCATTGCAGACAGTGCAGTCACGCAGGAGTGCTAGTTCGCAGCGTGCAAAAAGGCCTCGAGACTAGGGTGCGGACTGAGTGACAGCTGGGTCAGGGTGCAGAGTGATGTTGTCCTCACCATCACTGAGAGTCTGAGCAACTCTGACAGCAGGATGTTTGTCATCGCTGAGCGGATTGGATTTAGGTGGCTACAGTTGGGTGGCCCGAGGTGGAGTCCTGATGGTGGAGTGAGGACGTACCATGCTCAGGAGAGCTGTGTAGCGCGGTAGTTTGTACCGGCTGATGTGGACCACGACGTATGGTGGTATGCTCATGATTTCTGCGGCCAACATGGTGGATTGTCGTGGCGGTGCAGAGGATCGTCCTTCTGGGACTCGGGTTATGAGAGTCAGTTTATACGATCTGGTTGCGACGATGTTCACGGGTTGATCCCGGGCAGAGATGAGTCAACTGGAGCTGGTCTGCTAATGCCTCGGGCTGAGGCGGTGCTACGTGCAGAGTTGCTTGGTGCAGTTGTTGATGTGTGAAGTGGATGTTTCGTGCAGATGGTGGCTCCGAATTCCGAACCAAGGTGGTGATTGTTATGTTTTGGTTCGGATTCGGATCCAAAACATATCCAGTATTTGTTTTTTGGGGAAACATCATGAATGGTAGGAGAGTGAATGAGGGCATGAATTGGAAATTCCAAGAAAAGAAGAAAATCAGCATATATTGATTTCCTTTTAGAGAGAGAGAATCACTCTCCTGCTTGAATTGCTTGAATATTAAATCATGTCATTCATGGGTCACACATAACATATATGGTTTTGAGACAGAGATATATAAATCCAGCCCGCCTGGGAGAAGATGTACAGCCTAGGAGTAACCGTTTGGGGAGAAGAACCGCCGCCACTGGTAGCGTTGGAGAGAGGAGCCGCCGCCGCCGCTATCTCACTCTTGGTGCCACAAGGGGTGGGAGACCCCTGTTGGATGCCGCCGGTGGTTGCAGTTGGTGCAACACCGTGCGATGGCGGCGAAGCATTTCTTTTGTGAGGGACTCTCGACGTATCCACCGGCTTTGGAGGAAATAGCCACCGGTTTTGGAGGAGAGGATCTCTACCGGTCTTGGAGTAGATGAGGCGGTGCGGGCGTGGCGGCGAAGGCTTGCGGTGGTGCAGTGGCCTTGACAGAGTTTCTCTCCGGCGATGCAGACATGGCGGCGAAGGCATGCGAGAGTACAGTGACCTTGATGGTGTTTTTCTCCGGTGGTGCGGCTTGCCGTCGATGGCGTGCGAGAGTGCAGTTGGCCTCGACCGTGTTTCTCCGTTGGTGGCGGGTAGTTTGGTCGTCATCCGACGACGAAGGTTCTCGGTGAATCTTGTGCGTCCGCTGTGCTAGCGGATTGCAGTCCAGATTATTCTCTCCCGCGGATCGAGCGAGTCCGGCTCCTCCGCGGTGTTTTCTGTAACGGACGCCGGTACATTTCTTCATGCTTTATTATTGCAGTTATATTAATTTATGTTTGCAGAGTTTGTTCAGATCTATGCGTTCTTGTCAATCCTGTATTAATTTGGTTGTGCCTAGGAGATATTTTCCGCGTTATATCCCAACAAATAGATCCTTAGTTTGCAATTTGCATCATCACTTAAATATTAATTAAATTTAATATTTATTTAAAAGTGAGTTAATTGCGAGTACTCTAGAAGTTATAAAACATGACACCAAGATTTGAAGTGGGATGCGAAATTAATGTTACCCCATTAAAAAAATATTACTAATTAAAATACAAACACATACAAGTTCTCTCACTCTCCCTTCCTCTCATTCTCGAGGGGATCAAAGAACAAGAGACTAAAAAGTCTATAATATGATATGCAGCTACACACACACACATACACACACACGAGTGCCCGATAAGGTGCTCCGTCCCTATGGCCTCGTGCGACAGTACCCAACCGGCGACGACAGGCTTTGCCCCCTCCCGACGGGCTTCGCCCGTCCGCAGCTGGCCCCGCCCGACCCGCAACATATACATATGAGTACTCAAAATGACCGTAAAAAAATATAAATCAAGAATACAATTTTTATTTTGTAAAACAAATTATATTTTAACGTTAAAACATTAACCATTCTCTTATCATTCCTAGCTAGAGATAATAGGTTTAGGGTATTTAGTGTTTTTATTTTTTTATTTTATTATTGTAAAGTTGTGTAATTAACTAAAAAAATATTGTTTTTATAATATACTAATATAAAGTTCTGCATAATTGTATAATTATGAATACAAATAAGAGCAATATAGAGATATTTGAAATGTTTCACCAAATATTAGTTTTCATATAGTAGTATATATATAGTTTGGAGCTTTAGAATTAGGGCGCTGCTATCCGCACCGCAGTTTTGGCTATTCGCACCGCACTTTCTCATAATTTTTCACGTCTTTATAAAATACGTCTTGTACATGCATTTTTTAGGAAAAGTGTTCAATACGAAAGTTGTAGATCTCGAGGAAATCTACAACTTTTGTGAAAAACACTTTTCCTAAAAATGTACGTACAAGACTTATTTCCAAAAGGCGCGGAATCTGGGCGTATTTCTAAAATACGCCTTGTACATGCATTTTTAAGAAAAATGTTCAACACGAAAGTTGTAGATCTCGTCGAGATGTACAACGTTAGTGTTGAACACTTTTCCTAAAAATGCATGTACAAGACGTATTTTCAAAAGATATGAAAAATTAGGAGAAAGTGCGGTGCGAATAGCCGAAACTGCGGTGCGGATAGCAGCGCCCTAGAATTAATATTAGTCATTTGAACATGGGTCAAACTTTTCATCTCAACCATCCAATGATGTGAGAGAAGGAAAGGAGGGAGAGAGAGGGAGAGAAAATCTTTATAACCCTTCTATCCCTAAATGTCTCCTGTCCCTACATTTATGATAAGAGGGAGAGGGGAAGAGAAGAGAGGAAAAAAACAATTGATTTTTTTTTATAAAAATTTACATTTTTTAACAAAATAAAATATGAATATTGATTCGTATTTTTTACAGTCATTTTATATAAGTACTCATGTGCATATGTTTGGAATAAAAAAAAGTTATCATATGCGGGTGCAGTCCACTCATAGAAGAACGCTGCCTGCTCGAATGTGGGGGAAACCCGCTAAGAGACAGCGAGCATGGGCAAGACCAGTGCAGAGCCTGCTTCTATGCAGCCAAGTGGCCGCGAGTGGCGGGTGTGATGCCAAGCTGGTATATTGCGTGGAAGTGGGCGAAATTTGTGCGAAGGTGGGCGAAGCCCGGCTAGATCCAGGCGAAGGCCGCCCGAGAGCATCGAGCACGGGAATAACCTGTGTGCAGATGCGCGTATATATATATATACATCTTTAATTACATTAAAGAAATATTTTGGAGTTTTAGAATTAATCTTAGCCGTTTAATATGAGCCCAAGATTTTGATCTCAAGCATCCAATGATGTGAGAGAAGGAAAGGGGAGAGAGAGAGGGAGAGGAAATCTTAATAGTCGTCTCCTAACATCACGACCGGTGCCACCGTCGCCTCTCAACACCAAGGTCGCCGCCGCCATCGCCTCCCAACACACCACGGGAGCCTCCGCCGTCGTCTCCCAACACCACGGCCGCCGCCGCCTCTCCACATTGCGGCCGCGGCCGCCGTCGTCTCCAAACACCACGGACGCCGCCGCCGTCACCTCGCAACACCACAAACGCTGCCAACGTCGTCTTCCAACACTGGAAAAAACGAAGCGGGGGACGAAAAAATTGCTGGAAAAACAAAGCAGGGGAGGAGGAAATCGTTGGATAAACAATGCAGGGGGGAGGAGACTGCAACTATAAAGTGCTAATAGGGCACCGCTTGCTAATTGTTGGGTGTAGCCCGCCATCCAGGTGTTGGATGGGGTGCCTCCCGGGCGCACCCGGGTTGACTCTTGACATAGGTGTAAAGAAACTTCATGGTACGGTTCAGTGCAAGGGAGTCTTGTTCGCTCCGGGCATGAGTACATGAGAGTTTCAGCCACGATTTAAGTGCAAGAGAGTCATGCGAACAGTTTGACCGGTCCTGCTAAAATAATATATAGGAATTGGTAGCACCCTTCCTAACACTGGGGTTTTGAGAGAGTTGGTATGCGCCATTCCTAACAGCTAATAATAAATAAAACTTGTTATCCGCACTATAGTTTTGGTTATTCGCACATTACTTTGAGTATTTTTCCCCTTTCAAAAGACGATAACCACACTTGTCTAATCCGAACACAGAACTGTTCGCGCTCACCTTCGCTCGTTCTTGATCGCGGAAACCCTAGGTTGCGACCCGCCCCTTCTCGACGCCGCCGGGCCTCCGCCGCCCCGATAGTCCCCCTCCCGACATCAACGCAGGCCATCTCCGGCAGATCCGTGCGCTGTCGGAGGCTCATCCTGGAATCCAGGTCGGCGCCCGCTTTGATAACGACGACGGGCCGAACCTAGGGTTTTGCCTCCTTCTTTCTTAGAGGTCGACCTAGGGTTTCGCCTCTAGGGTTTTCAGAAGTTCCATGCAAGGCCGGCTAGGACTACAAAGGCCGACCTAGTGGTTCGGCCACTTCTTCTCCGACAACCCACCAAGCAACACCTTCTGTATATTAGTTGATATATTTTACCTATCTTGATCTACCTTTTAAGATTTTTTTGTTATTCCACTACACTTATTAACTAGAATTAATGCATTGATTGAGGTTCTTGTTACTTGAATTGTCAAGATGTGTGATGCATTCGTAAATTTGAAAAAAACATGTTTAGTCATAACCGGTATGAAGAACATTAATTTTCTATCATTTGTACGTTTTTTAGTTTATTCTAATTAGTATGTTGTTTTTCAAGATCATAAATTACTCATTGATGAAAAAGAATCAAAAATTGAGGTGGATGTGGGCTTGCATTTTGAGAACTCAAAATTATTGTTAAATTCTTTTTTAATATTAAATTTGCGGATATAAAAAAAAAGTAGTGCGGATAACAATATGTTTTGTGAATATAAATTTATCAAAAATAATTTGCGGATATTAAAAATGTGTGAATAATCAAAACTGTAATGCGGATAACAATCGCCACAAAAAACTTCAATGAATTTAAAATTTGAGTGCTTATAACCTAAACTGCAGTGCTCTCACTTTAAAGAGAGAATTGTGATAGGCAGCATTAAATCACGTAGCCGCTATATATAGAATTGGGCGTCGGGCGGCGCAGCATCAAATGCAAGCAAAGACGCCGTCACGCCGGGCCGCACATCGCCACCAGCTGCCGCCCAACTACCGACAATGCCCGGCGCCCACACATCCATTTATAACGGTGGGCCAGCCATCTCTCTCTCTCTCTCTCTCTCTCTCTCTCTCTCTCTCTCTCTCTCTCTCTCTCTCTCTCTACCTGCAGCAGCTAGCGGCCACCCGTTTCTCTATCGAGTAAAGACAGCCTCTGCGTTCTAGTTCAACGGCGGCGCGATTCTAAAACCTTTGCCAGTCCTCTCTCTCTCTCCCTCACTCTTCTCCCCAGCAAAAGCAGCGGGATTGTAGAGTAGCAGTAATAAGTAGGTGAGATGGCGTGTAATAGGGCTGTGCATGTGTCGGTTCGGTTGGGTTCTGCCCAGAACCGAGAACTGAAACATATAGGTTCGGTTCTAAATATTTGGAACCAGAATCGAACCAAGTCTTTCTCACCAAGAACCAGAACCGTATTCTCGGTTCCGGTTCGGTTCCGATTTTAGTTTCGGTTCCTAAATATTAACAAATAGTCAGATATTCATCAAATCATTAACAACTATAATAATTTATTATTTAGAAGCATATCATATAATACCAACAAAAAGAAAAAAAATAAAAATAAACAGATGACAATTGCCAAAATCCAAATAACATCATAGTCTAATCTTTGTAAACGATAACAACAAATAGAAAATAATTTCCTTTGTTGAGTTTATTTTACACCTGGGGGTCTGAGGCTGGGGTGAGAACATTCAAGGAAAAAACTAAAAACCTTTAAAATTTCCTTCATAATCTTGTAGGTAGAGCCAAAAATCAAAGAACTCTCACAAAAATTAACCTGGAATTGAATCCTAACCAAAGAACTCGAAGCAAAAATGATGATGATGAAGTGGAGATGCGGCCGGCGATGTAGGTGGGGACTTCGGCGGTGTCAGGAAGCGTCAGAACCGAGACTGCCGGAAGAGGAGTGGCGGAATCTGCCGGAGGAAGGATGGGTAATGGTCGCCGGAAGCTCTGGAGGCGGTCCAGAGCGGCGTCGAGTCCTGCCGAGTGCCGACTGCCGAGATTGTTTGGGAGTCGGAGAACTGACGTTTTGGGCGCTGATGAAAGAACACACCGGGATGGCGGGACGCGTAAAGCCTTAGGATTTGGGGTTTTATTGTTTTAAATTTTAATGTTTTATTAAGAGGTGAGTTCGGGTTTGGTCGGTTCTGGGTAGAACCAACACCAGAATCGAGAACCGAGTTGTAACCCCGGTTCTTGGAAATTTAAGAACTGGAACCGAACCGGTAACCGATAGAACATACCCAAATGACACCGGTTCGTTTCGGTTTAACGGTTTTCGGGTATTTATGCACAGCCCCTACGTGTATAGCTAAGTAGGTTAATTATGGGTCCGGATAGGTAAAGTGTAAAAGTGAAATTTACAGTGAAGTGCGACCCTCCAACGGTTTGGATTAGATGTCCACACACATCTCAAAGCGAGATGAGTTGCACTTGCTTTGAGATATGTGCGGACATCCGCACACGAGCCTCTTGAATGCCGGCATTTCACTGTAAAGTACACTTTTGCGCTTTATCTCCCTGCACCCGGGTTAATTATACGGCCAAGATCCAGCTTGATCTTGGCCCGGTCTTTCTAGGTTCAAAAGGCTTTAATAATGTTTTATAATTATAAATAGCTTGAACTACAACAAGCTAGTAAAAGGAGGTAGCTGGTGCGTAGCTGCAGAAAAATAATAAATGAATTACATTTATGGCATTAGTAGGGAACTCTATATATGCGTGCCTTAATTAATTAATGGATAGAAATAATGCGCCGCGCTTAATTGATGCGTGCTTAGGTTTTGATGCGTTTGAGTGTTTGTTTCCTCGGCATGCAGAGCAGATCACTGACCCCCTTCGCCTCGCCAGATCAAGCTTGCTTGCTTGCATGCATGCAGGTTTCTGATCAGACCTCTGCCCAGCGGCTACAGTAGTACTACTGAACAGCTACGATTTAACGTGATTAGATTTGACCCTACATATGTGTACCAGAGTACGTAGGTCTCTCTCTCTAAGTCTCTATATACAAGCTGCAACACATCTCTCCCTATTTTCTCTCCCTATTTTCTCTCTCTATATCTTTAGGAGGAGAATTATAAATACTTAAATCATACATAAAAATCATAAAAAATGAGTCTCATAAATAATAAAATATATTATTTAACCTTTTTCACATCAATAAAACACACAAAAAATAGGAATTGAGTTATTTTAGGTGATTGTTAACCGCAACTCATTATTTTGCTAGTCGCATTCCAAAATTTTTCATTTTTTCGTGCATTTTCGAAATACGCCTTGTACATGCAATATCGGGAAAAGTGTTCAACACGAAAGTTGTAGATATCGACGAGATCTACAACTTTCGTGTTGATCACTTTTCCTAAAAATGTATGTACAGGACTTACTTTGGAAATATGTCCAGATATTGCGCCTTTTCGAAATACGCCTTATACATGCAATTTCAGGAAAAGTGGTCAACATGAAAGTTGTAGATCTCGTCGATATCTACAACTTTCGTGTTGAACACTTTTCCTGAAATTGCATGTACAAGAAGTATTTTGAAAAGTCACGAAAAATTAGGAGATTTTGGGGTGCGACTAGCTAATTACGGGTTGCAGTTAACAATCACCTTATTTTATTGTGTGTGTGTGTCGGAAGCGAAACTAGGCCCGGCGAACTCCACAGCTCCGGCGAGTACACGGCCCGGCGAGCACCACTGCTCCGGCGAGTACACGGCCCGGCGAGCACCACTGCACCGGCGAGACCAACTTCGCGAGATGCTCCTCGCAAGCTTCACGCCCACGGCGAGATGGTCGCTGCTCGGCGAGTTGATGGCGGCGAGCTCCAGCGGCTAGGGTGGCGAGGAGTCCCCGTCGAAGGCAGCCAGGCGGGACGGTCGCGAGTGCGAGAGCTTTCGCCGAGATCTCTCCGGCGAGACAATGGCTACAAGCGCGGGCTGCGGGAGGGAATGGTTCCTGCGGGAACAAGGTTTTTTTTTGAGTATTTTAATAACACTCTCCCTCTTTCTAACTCTCTCTCTCTCTCTTTAAAACTCTCTCTTTCTAACTCTCTCTCTCTCGCTATTAATATCACTTCCTCTCTCTCTCTCTCCTGCGGGAGTTAATGAAGGGAAAGAAACTCTTCACTATTTTTCAGCATCAAAATAAGTACAAGGAGGGGCCTTTATATAGGCAATCAAAAAACTCTCCAACTACCCCTATTAATTACATCATAAACTCTCCATCATAAATGCATTAAAAAATAATAATAAAAAACTTAATCATAAAACCTTGACAGTTTGACCGAGTCAAACTGTCAACCCAACAAACTCCCCCTCAAACTTGGCAGCACATGCCGAGTTTGCCTTTGAGCTTCAGGAACGTGTCCACCTTCAACGCCTTGGTGAAGATGTCCGCGACTTGCTCTCCGGTCGGGCAATACTTCACTTCCACTGTCTTCAACTCTACCTGCTCCCTTAGGAAATGATACCTTGTCTCGATATGTTTGCTACGTCCATGTAGCACGGGATTCTTCGCGAGCTGGATGGCCGACATGTTGTCCACCAACATAGTCGTTGGCCCATCCACTCCATGCTGCAGACTCTCCAACAGATTCCTTAACCAGATGGCTTGGCAGGTGCCAGCTGCTGCTGCAATGTACTCAGCCTCGCAGGACGATAGAGCTATCGTTGCCTGCTTCTTCGAGCTCCAAGAGAACACCCCCGTTCCCATATTGAAAGCATATCCGGAAGTGCTCTTCCGATCGTTCACATCGCCTCCATAGTCACTATCGGAGTACCCAACTAACTTCAGCTCCTCTCTAGTGGAGTACTTCATCCCGTGGCCTCTTGTCCCGTTGATGTACCTCAGGATCCTCTTCGCTGCCGTGAAGTGGTCTTCCTTTGGCTCCTCCATATGCCTGCTCACCACTCCGACCGCATACATGATGTCCGGTCGGGTGAAGGTAAGGTAGCGTAGACTGCCCACCAAACTCTTGAATAGGGTAGGATCCACCGCTCCTTCCTTAGAATCTTTCTTCAGCTTCAACCCCGGGTCAGCGGGAGTGGAGATAGGCTTGCTATCCTCCATCCTGAACTTCTTCAAGATCTCCTCTGCATACTTCTTCTGGGATATGAAGATCCCATCTTCTCCCTGCTTCACTTCCACTCCCAGGAAGTAGCTCAACTCTCCCAAGTCTGTCATCTCAAATTCCTTCTTCATCATGCCCCGGAACTCCTCATACATAGTAGCATTGTTTCCCGTGAAAATCATGTCGTCCACGTAGAGGCACACAATCATCATGTTGCCCTCCTGGTCCACCTTGGTGTAGAGGGCGTGCTCATGCGGGCTCTTCTGATAGCCATGCTTTTGCAAGTAAGCATCTATCCTTCCGTTCCACGCTCTTGCCCCTTGCTTCAGCCCGTAGAGTGTTTTGTCTAACTTGCAGACTTTCCTCTCCTGCCCCTTCACAATGTACCCTGGAGGCTGCTCGATGTACACATCTTCCTCCAAGTACCCGTTCAAGTATGCCGAGACCACATCCATCTGCATGATTCTCCAACCATGGTGAGCCGCTAGCGCTATGATCAACCGGATGGTGTCAACTCGCGCTACGGGGGCAAACACTTCATCATAGTTCACGCCTTGGACCTGTCGATAGCCCTTCACCACTAGCCTGACCTTGTGCTTCTCCACTCCGCCATCCTTGTTCTTCTTTACTTTGTACACCCATTTCACCCCGAGGGGTTTCTGGCCTGCAGGAGGGTCGACCAACTTCCAGGTCTCGTTCTTCTTTATGGAAGCGATCTCCGCATCCATCGCCTTCCTCCAACTCTTCTCCTTGGCAGCTTCATCGTAGGAGCACGACTCGACATCTGCTAAGAGACAATATAAAGAAAAGTTATTAAGTGCCGGTGCCGTCTCCTCATATATTTCATCCAGCCTCTGCATCCTGGGCTGAGGACGGTAGTCCTTGCTCCCACTAGTGCTAGCTCCTCCAAGGCCGCTTCCACTCATGCTTGCACCACTAGAGTAAGGGGTGAGAGCTCCCCCTGGACCTCCGCTTGGTGGTGATGGTGGCTCCGCTCCACCCATCTCCGCTTCAGCCTCTCCTCCACCTTCTTCTTCATCATCCTCGAAAAACATCCCCTTGATGTTCTTCACCGCCTCATCCCAGCTCCAGCAGCTTCCTTCTTCAAACACCACGTCCCTTGAGATGATAGCTTTCTCCGTCTCAGGATTGTATAACTTGTAAGCCTTGCTCTCAGGAGCGTAGCCCACAAAAATACACTTTTCACTTCGGTCGTCCAGCTTCCTCCTCCTTTGGTCCGGGACGTGGGCGTAGGCCACACACCCGAAGACCCTCAGGTGCTTCACACTTGGCTTCCAGCCACTCCAAGCCTCAAACGGTGTCTTGAACTTCACACTCTTGGTAGGGCACCGATTCAGCACGTACACAGCCACCTGTACTGCTTCCGCCCAGAACTTCTTCGGTAGTCCCTTACCCTTTACCATGCTCCGTGCCATGTTCATGATTGTGAGATTCTTCCTTTCTGCCACGCCATTTTGCTGAGGCGAGTATGCCGCCGTCAGCTGATGAGAGATCCCCCATTGCTTACAGTACTCGTCAAACAGCCTAGAAGTGTACTCCCCACCCCTATCCGTTCTGAGCACCTTCATCGGTTGACTACTCTCCTTCTCAGCCATCGCCCGGAACTCCTTGAACTTCTCCAGCGCCTCAGCCTTCTCCTTCAGAAAATACACCCAACACTTTCTGCTGAAGTCGTCGGTGAATGTGATGTAGTACTTGCTTCCACCGATTGAAGTTGTTTCAAATGGACCAGCGATGTCCGAGTGAACCAACTCCAATGGCCTCGTCGCCCTTCGGGACTTGCCACCCTCAAATGTTTCTCTTCTCTGCTTCCCCTTGGTACATGCCTCATAGACCCTATGAGGAGGTGTGATCATAGGCAGCCCTTCCACCATCTTTGATCCAGACAATAACTTCAGGCCTGTGAACCCTAGATGCCCCATCCGGTGGTGCCACAGCCAAGCTTCCTCCTCTTCTTCATTCCTTGTGAGACATGCCGTCTCCTTTACATCCATGCTCAAGGTGAAGAGACGGTTCGCCGTCATCTTTACCCTCACTACTTCTTTCCCATGACCGTCCTTCATGGCTAAGGTGCCATCCCGCAACAAGACCCTGTAGCCCTTCTCCACCAGCTGCCTAAGACTTAGGATGTTACTCCTCAAGCCCGGCACATAAAATACGTCGTTGATGAGAACCTCCTTTCCACTCAACACAACCGCCACAACTCCTCTTCCTTCCACTGCTATCTTGGAGGCGTCGCCGAAACTCACCTCACCGCCATTTGGTTCAAGGCTCGTAAACAGCTCCCTCTCACCGCACATGTGGTTGCTAGCTCCGGTGTCTAAGTACCACACTCCATTTCTTCCGCCTCCAGCACCTTGGACCGTAAGGAACATCATCGGGTCACCTCCCGTGTTGCTAGTCTCCGCATAGTGGTTGGCCTCTCCCCCCTTCCGAGGAGCCCAACAATCATAGCTCATGTGCCCAAACTTGCCACAGTTGTAGCATTGAGTCTGGGACATGTCTCCTCTACCTCCTCTTCCTTGGCCTCTGCCTTGGTCCCTTCCTCCTCTACCTTGGCCTCTACCTTGGCCTCTTCCTCTACCTCTGGCGTTCCAACCTTGGTTCTGCTCGAACTCCTTCTGGTGTGGTTGCCTTCTCCCTTGATCTCTATCCCCTCTTCCTACTCTACCTCTTCCCTGGTAGCTACGACCATGCTGGCCACCACCTCTTCCTGAGCTCTCTCCGAAGTTCAGCTGGGTCTGGAGTGCTTTTCCCAAGCCACTCACTTCTTCATCATCTTGCGCCATTCTGTACTCATGGGCTTGCAGTGAGCCTATCAATTCATCCGCCGTCATCACCGTGAGGTTCTTCGATTCTTCGATGGCCACCACCACGTGTCGGAACTTCTTTGACATAGAACGCAGGAGCTTCTCCATGAAGCTAACCTCGTCTATGGTCTCCC
Organism: Platanthera guangdongensis; assembly: GCA_039583875.1. Lineage (NCBI taxonomy): Eukaryota > Viridiplantae > Streptophyta > Magnoliopsida > Asparagales > Orchidaceae > Platanthera > Platanthera guangdongensis. Next base: position 24,599,962 of record CM077151.1, read on the forward strand.
CATTTCTCTTCATCTCATTTGTGAGCGTCCGTAGACGGGCCACATAGTCGCGAACCTTCTCCGACCCTTGCATCCTCATCATCTCATACTGGCCTCGGAGGGATTGCAACTTAACTTTCTTGGCCTTGTCTACTCCCTGCATGGAGCGCTGTAAGATCTCCCAAGCCTCCTTCGAAGTCTCGGCGTCCGAGATCTTTTCAAATGTAGCTTCGTCTACCCCTTGGTACAAAATGAACAACGCCTTCTTGTCCCTCTTCTTAGCTTCTCTCAATGCTGTCCTCTGTGCGTTCGTTAATGCGGCTTCTGCTTCGGCAGTCAGCTCCTCCACACCATCCTCTACTACCTCCCACAACTCCTTGGAGGCTAGTAGTACCCTCATCTGGATGCTCCAGTTCCCATAGTTGGTCTTCGTCAACTTGGGGACTTGCCCCGGCACGGCACCTCCAAACTCCATCTCTCCCCTACTTCAAACCTTCCGAGTCACCGTAAAGGTTTGCAACCTGACTCTGATACCACTTGTCGGAAGCGATACTAGGCCCGGCGAACTCCACAGCTCCGGCGAGTACACGGCCCGGCGAGCACCACTGCTCCGGCGAGTACACGGCCCGGCGAGCACCACTGCACCGGCGAGACCAACTTCGCGAGATGCTCCTCGCAAGCTTCACGCCCACGGCGAGATGGTCGCTGCTCGGCGAGTTGATGGCGGCGAGCTCCAGCGGCTAGGGTGGCGGGGAGTCCCCGTCGAAGGCGGCCAGGCGGGACGGTCGCGAGTGCGAGAGCTTTCGCCGAGATCTCTCCGGCGAGACGATGGCTACAAGCGCGGGCTGCGGGATGGAATGGTTCCTGCGGGAACAAGGTTTTTTTTTTGAGTATTTTAATAACACTCTCCCTCTTTCTAACTCTCTCTCTCTCTTTAAAACTCTCTCTTTCTAACTCTCTCTCTCTCGCTATTAATATCACTTCCTCTCTCTCTCTCTCTCCTGCGGGAGTTAATGAAGGGGAAGAAACTCTTCACTATTTTTCAGCATCAAAATAAGTACAAGGAGGGGTCTTTATATAGGCAATCAAAAAACTCTCCAACTACCCCTATTAATTACATCATAAACTCTCCATCATAAATGCATTAAAAAAAATAATAAAAAACTTAATCATAAAACCTTGACAGTTTGACCGAGTCAAACTGTCAACCCAACAGTGTGGCTTACTTATTGTGATTTTTAGGTAAGATTTAGATGTGTATAGAATTATCCATCTTTAGAGTATTAAAAAGACTCTCTCTCTATCTTATGGCTATAAAAAAAAACTAAGGCACTTTTTGGTGCTGTTGCTGTGGTCACAAATATGATGGTTATGAATTGTCGCCTATTTTTATGTTCAAAATCAGTTATCTTAATTTTCTTGATAGCGGTCATAATTAATATTATTGTGTTGTCAAACATGCATTGATTTTTTGTTGTAACTCACGGGAGCACAAAAGCCGTGTCAAAGGGAGCCTAGGTGGCGGCGGCCATGAATGCATGAGTTAAATTGTCATTCGTTAAGAATCATCTAACTGACATCATCCGCTTGAACATAAAAGTGGATGAAGTTTTTTAGGTGGACGTTAGCAAATGACAATTTTGTGAAGGTTAGCCGCTCAAAGTATTCTACCATACCCTATCTAAGTATAGAATATGATATATATAGTACTTCCAGCTTAGGGCCAAACCCTAGAATGACACGAAACCCGTTAACCTATTCGAGTCGGTCTCGACACGTGCGGACATATAACAAAATAACCTAACAATCTCCTCCTATGTCCATCGTGAACCCAGACTACGAATAGAGGGTGGTTTGTGCAAAGTTCAACCAACTGTGAATCATACACAACCGTGTCCAGCACCTGTTACAAACAAAATTAGATTTAAGCACAGAATAGTATGCACGCATAAGTAAAACGAAACTCAGCTGCAACACAAAATAGTCTCAGGTACAACGAGGCACAGACCCAAAACGCCTGGTGTCCCAAACAAACAGAGAGCTAATAGTCCAATCAAAACAGTGCATAAAAATAAGAGCTAAACAATGCTCTGAACAGAAGTAGCAAAAAATAAACTACAAATACTCTAAAACTCATCATCCAGAAGATCATCCTGATCTGGATCCCAATCAACCAATGCTCCTCCTATCCCAGCAACCCCTGCAATTTCAACAGAGAATTTCATTTCAGAATGAATTCTATCCTTTGCAAATTTGCAAATATCTAGTTCTTACAAAAGGAGAACTTAGTATTTAAATATTTTAATTTGGCTGGGAGGACACATTCACAGAGTATTATAGTTTTACCTCAAAACCTGATATCTGTTTCAACTGAAACGATTTCAGACTTTTGGACACCGCAGCTATATCTATGATCCTATACGGAATGTCACGGTTACTGCCCTTCTAAAGTTAATTGGAACTCATCAAGTTTGGAATGGAACCAATCTCCAGAAGAAGAGACAAGACCAAGTCAGATTGTGTTATCAAGTTTGGAATAACACTCTCCTCCAAGGCAAAAGCCGAATCCAGGTGAAGTTGTTAGCATCAAGTTTGGAATGAAACAACTTACCAAATCTGAGCTCAGCAACCAAGAGCATCAACGGACCACAGTTTTGATTAGACGGTCTTTTGGCATTCCTTTCGTCAATGGATCAGCCAGGTTATCCTTTGAACGTACATCGATCAAAGTGATGATTCCTTGTTCTTTTAGATAATTCAACAAGGCATGTCTCAGTCGTACATGTCTCCTCTTAGTATTATAGAGGGTATTCTTAACGACTTGAACTGCTGCTTGATTATCGCAATACAAGCTCAAAGAGTTGACTTGTAACTTAGACAAGGGAATGTCTAGAATCAAGTTCCTGATCCAATCTGCCTCTTCACCGGCCAAGGCTAAGGCAAACAACTCAGCTTCCATAGACGACAATACTATACAGGTCTGTCTTTTGGATTTCCAAGTAATAGCAGCTCCACCCAAAGTGAATATGTATCCACTGGTGGACTTGCTGTTCCCGACTTCTGAACACCATGACGCATCAGAATGTCCCTCCACAGAAGGTGGGTAACCAGTGTAGCACAGAGCATGATCTTTAGTACCTTTCAGGTACCTCAGCAGCCTATCTAGGGCTTCCCAATGCTCTTTGCCTGGATTACTGGTGAAGCGACTCAGCATGCTAACCGAAAAAGCAATGTCTGGTCTAGTACAACTTGTGGCATACATGAGACTACCAATTATTTTGGAATATTTGACTTGATCAATGCTGGTCTCTACGTTAGGACTCAACTTCGCATTATGATCAAATGGCGTCTCGATCGGCCTACAGTTATCATATCCCCAAGTAGAAAGAAGTTGCTCAATATAATGAGCCTGACTAAGAGTAACCCGACCCTTGTCAACTCTAACCTTCATACCTAATAGGGTATCCACAGGACCGAGGTCCTTCATGTCAAAAACTTCTGCCAGAGTGGATTTAATATCCCTAACTGCAGCAAGATTAGACCCCAAAATCAACATGTCATCTACATATAAGCATATGATGACTGTCAGATTCGACAATGAGCGGTGATAAAGGCATTTATCTGAGAGACTGGACTGAAATCCGAGGCTCTTTACCACCTGGTCAAACTTCATGTGCCACATCTTAGGCGCTTGTTTAAGCCCATAGATTGATTTATCCAATTTGCACACTTTATCTTTTAGATCTTTCTGCACATAACCTTCAGGTTGTGCCATGTAGATCTCTTCATCAAGCTCTCCATTTAAGAAGGCTGTTTTCACATCCATCTGATGAACTATAAAGTTCTCGATAGACGCTAAGGCCAGAAGAATCCTGATAGTCGACAGGTGACACACAGGTGAATAAACATCAAAGTAGTCTATTCCCCCCTATTGTTTATAACCTTTAGCTACGAGACGCGCTTTATACCTGGTTATAGACCCATCACTATGTAGTTTTTTCTTCAACACCCACTTGCACCCTAGGACTTTAGCACCTTTCAGCAAGTCAACTAGATGCCAAGTATTGTTATGCAACAGCGAGTCCATCTCATCATCAATGACTTCTGCACACATCAACGAATCTCTAGATCTCATTGCCTCCTGGTAGGAGAATGGATCATCCTCTAAGTGGTAGGTGACGAAATTCTCACCAAAGTTATTAGGGATTCTCTCTCTTGTAGATGCTCTAAGTGGAACCGTTTCCACCTCTATAGGTTGGGGAGCAGTGCCAGAAGGGCCAGCTACAGGTTCCACGATAGATTCTGAAATCATATCATTAGACCCGGAAACAGACAGATCATGATACTTGACAAATTTATCTTCAAAGAATATGACATCTCTAGACTCTATCACGATATTCGTGGATAGATCGAAAAATCTGTCGGCTGCACTATCTTCTGCATTACCTAAATAGACGCATGTGGTCGTCCTAGGTCCCACCTTAAGCCTCTTAAGGTCTTGTAATCGCACATATGCGATACAGCCCCAAGTATTTAGAGTATCGTATCTACAAGGATGACCGTGCCACAGCTCATACGGGGTAGCAGTGAGCTGAGAATGAGGCACTCTATTCAGAATGTGATTTGCAGCACGAACTGCTTCTCCCCAAAATGAATTAGGCATGCCAGCTGTTAGGAGCATAGAGTTTAATATTTCTGTCAAAGTTCTATTCTTACGCTCTGCAACACCATTTGACTGGGGTGAGTAAGCAGCTGTGGTTTCAAGAATTATTACCTCAGAGGCACAGAATTCCTTGAACCCAGAAACAGTATATTCTCCTCCTCGATCACTTCTAAATCGCTTAATTTTCAGGTTCAACTGATTTTCTACACGAGACTTAAAGGTCTTAAACGTCTCAAAGGCTTCGTCTTTCGATTTTAACAGATACACATGACAATATCTTGAAAAATCGTCTATGAATGTAATCAGATACTTCCTTCCCCCTCTAGTGACGTGGCTACGAAAATCACAGAGGTCTGAATGTATCAGCTCAAGAAGTTTCGTGCTCCTAGAAACCGATTTAAATGGCTTTCTAGTGATCTTGGTTTGAGCACACACCTCGCACTTGTCAAATCGAATCGACAGATCTAAGGGAATATTATGACTCTTCGCTAGATCTAGCATTTTCCTATAGTTCACGTGTCCAAGTCTGTTATGTAACAACTTAGGATCAATAAGGTTCGAACTTATTTGGTTAATGCTATCGTTATTTAAGCTAAGTCTATACATTCCGTTGATCAGGTACGCACACCCAAAATAATGTGAATTTACCGTTAAGGTCATTCTACCGTTTTGAGTTGTGAAGGACATCCCAGCCTTATCTAATAGACTCATAGAAATCAAGTTTTTCGTTAAAGATGGAACTACTTTAACATTAAGCAGAAAAAGAGTTTTACCTGATGAGAGGACCAGCTCGGCTGTCCCAGCATGGGTCACCTCGGTCTCTCCTCCATTACAGTTCTCCACCTTCTCCTGGACCGCCTTGACCTCAGCAAGTAAACCTCTGTCATTCGTCACATGACAGGTAGCACCGCTATCAAGCCACCACTCAGAGGACGAACTGCGGTGACTGCTCCCGATCATAGCCACAAAGGACTTGGGATCTGAAGCATCAGCCAGCATGTTCGCCACATTTTGCGGGGCATCCTCCTTTTTCTTCTTAGGAGCCTTGCACTCAGCCGCCCAGTGTCCCCACTTGCCGCAGTTGTGGCACTTGCCCCTCTTCCTTTTGAAAGAGGGCTTTTTAGGCGCCAACTGTGTAGAGGGTTCACCTTTAGGTGCTGGTGGCTTCCTTCGAGGCTTGCTGGGTCGAGAAACGAAGTTAACAGCCTGCGAGGACTGACTAACTTGTTCCAGGCTCTTACCAGCTATGTTTTGGTCCTCGATATGAATGAACCTTTTGAGTTCATCCAATGCGATCTTTTCCTTCAGTCTGTGCATTTCAGTCTTGAAGGTCAACCACTCAGGAGGTAGCTTGCTAAGTATCAGACATACAAAGAGATTATCCGAGATATCGGACTTATCGTCCGCCAGCTTGAGACGCAGACTCTCCAGTTCAATTATTTGAGAGGTGATTGACGAGTTTAAATTAAACTTAGAAGTGAAGAGTCTCTCACCAAGGAGAGTCCTCGACAACCCCTCTTCCTTCTGGAAGTGCGCATTCAAGCAGTCCCAAATCTCCTTTGCAGTCTTGTGACTGCTGTAGGTCAGGGCGAGTCTAGGGTTCAGTGAATTTAGGAGGTAGTCCCTGCAGAAGTCTTCGTCTTTTCTCCACTGAAGTTCGTTCACGTCCTCTTCGGTAGTGGCAAAATCACTCAGGACCGTGTAGAAGATCTCACGTTCCTTCATACCAAGTTGGACGTGCAGCTTCCAAGCGTGGAAGTCGGAAAGATCGAACGACTGAAGCTTGACGATGTCGTAGGAGGTAATCTTCGACATCTCGCTAAAGCTAGAACAGTAAAAATCAGAAAGAAGTCACCTGAGCCACACGGAGATAAGGTGCCGGTCTTCGGATCCAATCCAGAAATTGTGTTTGTTTGCTCCTCTTCGGCTAAGCACGGTTGCCAAAGGAAAGTTCCAAGGTTGTAGGTGGCTGGAATGTTCTTAGAAATGAAGAACTCTTGCCTTTATCCTTCCAGATCAAGCAAAAATGGGAGAAGAAACCTTGCAATTTAATAAACGGTGCACTGATCCAGAGATCTAGTAGTTTCTCCTTCAAAGGATATCACACAAACTGCAAGATCTTCACTGTTTGGAATCTCTCCCCTTTTTTTTTGATGTGAATCTGTTTCAGACAATCAGTAATTCTTCAAGATCTCCACTTAATAGTAGTTGTGCTATCCTTCTTCCCGATCGAGAGCAGAGAAAAAAAAAACAGAGAGAGAGATATCCTTCTTTCTCTTAGTGGAAGATGCCTAAGCAAAAAACTGGAAGGATCTAAACAGTTTTGCTCTTCCAGATCATCGACAAGAAACCCAGATCTGCGAGTGAAGATGGCGATGAGAGCGGGGTACTGCTCCGTCAGCCGATCCGACAGATCCAAATCCAGCGACAGGAAGAAAGCTTGGCCGGAAACCCTAGGAGCGTTACTTTGAGAATGTGAAGGTTAGCCGCTCAAAGTATTCTACCATACCCTATCTAAGTATGGAATAGGGTATATATAGTACTTCCAGCTTAGGGCCAAACCCTAGAATGACACGAAACCCGTTAACCTATTCGAGTCGGTCTCGACACGTGCGGACATATAACAAAATAACCTAACAAATTTAACCCTCCATGCTCATAACCGCTATCACCGTATCAAAGAGAGCCTAAGTAAGATATTGAGACAACCATCCAACAAAAATACCTCTCAATAAATCATGACCACCGAAATTACTTTAAAGTTTAGACTCAGTATGGCATGGTGGCGGCAGTCGAAAACACATGGGTGTTAAACCATCATTTGTTAAACATCACCTAAGAAACATATATCGTCCATTTGAACCATATTAATGATTGACAATTTAACCTCTATGTTCACGACCGCCACCACCATGCCAAAGGGAGCCTTAATTTGAAACCCCTGCCCGTCGATCACAATCTCCCCATCAGCCCGCATTCCACATCATTTTGACAACACTCGTCTCCCCCGGGCATCACACGCACTTCTTCCGCTTCAACATTTCGTCACACTGCTCTTAGGACATCCATGGATGGCAACTGTAATCGACATTCAAGTTGCACCTCATTAATTACTTTCAATTAAAAGCCACAATTCAATAACATTTGACATTAATTGGAGGGGTTTATTTCATAATAAAAATCAAATCCTTAATTATCCAACGATGCATTTTTTTTTGAATATTGAGGGAATTAAAAAGTAAAAACTAAGATTACTAAACACGTCCGATCAAAAAAATTATCTTAAATATAATATTAATCCCTCATTCAATGCAAATTACCCACTACATACCATTTTCTTCATTTTTAATTTTTTTTACTCAAATGTACATGCATACATTACTATGTATATATCAATAGTCGTAAACATATGAATGCATGTGATGAAAATTATGTGCCTGCATGCATTTGGTTATTTTATCTTTCTATGAATTAGGTTGTTATATATAGAGGGTTAATTTCGCCCTACAAACATTGAGTAAAAGATGGACCGGGAACGCTCCTTGCCGGGAGAAATAATTAACTTGGTAAGTATAACACACGTATTTTTGTTTGTGAGGGAGCAAATGCATCCGTATGATCCGTGATTTCAACGGTGTAGAACATTCACTAAAATATACAACCATTGAACTTAATTAATACAATCGTCACGAAAAATAATCGTACTACGGTACAAAAAAATCTACACTGTTGAAATCACAGTCATACAACTGTATTTACTCTTGCACGAAAAATAGTTGCGATATATGTTCCAAATTATTTCATCCTACCCATGGGCAAAATTGCGGAGTTCTAGATGTGAAATAGTGTACGTTGCAGTTTAATATTTCTTTGATAATTTCTACTTTGATGTTTCTCTCAATGATATTTTTAGATGCCGGCCTATTTATATTCATCGAGTGTTATAAAATTTAAGTAATTGTAAGATTTTTCGGTGTGCAAATTTGACATCTACCTTCTTTTTTAATATATAGCTAGCGAAAAACTTACGACGGCCGCATATAGAAATAGCCCTAATATTGGTTCAAGCGAGATAAGTTTATTCTTGTAATTTGGGGGGGGGGGGGGGGGGGGGGGGCCACCTGATGGCTTGTTGGCATCTGGCGGATTCAAAAAATTAATAATGAGGGTGTACAAATTTTTTTTTGAATGTGTTATTGGGTTCTAAAAGTTTTAACACATAGGGAGCTAGCCATCAACTTCCTTCATTTTTTTAACCTTTTCATATTATCGGAGTTGTTTCTCACTCTGACCACCGTTTTTGACATATAAGTTATCAAACTTCATTACCTCGATGAGAGAAATTAAAATATATACACTAACTATTTGTTGGGGGGGGGGGGGGGGGGGTGGCACTGTCCCTCGGTCCCCTCTCTGAATCCGCCGTGAAAACACGCATGGGGAGCATCAATATAAAAATCACAAAGGGAGGAGTGGACTTCAAGATCAGAAAGAAAATATTGAGTTTCTTTTGACTCTTTAATAGCCAAACCAAATTTACTAATAATAATCCTCAGTAATTCAGTAACATTTTTCAGTATCTTATGAAAAATAAACAATTTGGATTAATCTGAATGCACATGAGTTACAAAAAGCTCCAAATTATTATTATTATTATTATTATTTTCAGTCCATCATCTGCCCATAAACAACATACTCATTGCTGAACACCAAACTTCATTCGTCTAACATTATTGTTGCGGCCATTTAATTACACGTGGCAAAGGGCCGACTCGGCTGTTTAAAAGCTCTACTTTGTTGGTTTTAGGTTGCGTTTGGTGCGGCTTAACACAGCTTATTTGTTCCGATGAGGTTGGACAAAAACGTCATTGTCATAGAATGTATGTTTAGTATCACAAATGTTACAAAAAAGAAATTAATTTGAGGCATAAGATTTCGGTATGACAATGACATTTTTGTCCAACCTCACCAGAGCAAATAAGTCACGATAAGCAGCGCCAAACACATCCTTAATGTCTCCAGTAAGTTTTGGCATAAAATTCTAGGAGATCCAAATATGATCTCCTAAGAAATTACCCCGAATTTGAACAGGTTCATCACGCCCTTTTGATTGTTTAGTTTTAAACGTCACCTTTCGTTCCATCACGGGACAATACAGCGAAAATTCCAGACCTAAATTTTGGAAAAGAGCATGGAGGGAAAAATCCTCCATGCTCTATCTTTATCTCTACGCCTTACTAATTAATTAATCAATTAGTTATCTTTCGTAATAATTAAATATTTCTATGATGTATTATGAAAATGTCTTTGTAACAAGAGTTACAAGAATTCCTGCAATTTCTTGAATTTAAAATTTGTGCTTGTACGCTCCTACTGAGTTGAGGTTTAAACATTAAAGCCCATTCATGTGCAGATTGTTGACTCTCTCAGATGGGTGTTTTCTCGCGCTTGCAATTAAAGTTGACAAAAAGATGAGAGAAATATTGTGTTAGTCGCTCAAAAAATCTGTTGTGTTGTTTACACCATACATGATGGACAATCTACTAATGAAGTTTTCTACGGATCTGAGTGTATGAATAAACAAAATTCGCCATGACAGCTACTAAGAAGGAAGCACCGGATCCAATCTTACAACATCGCACTAATGGAGTTTTCGACGGAGGGTGATCAGGATGCCCGTCCTGTCGATGAACCATAACAATCGAAAACCCTAGGGGTCCATCTTGCTTGTGGGCTCCTCCCAATCTCGTGGGAATACAATTTGAACCATATGCCAAACCAAAGTATATCATGACCATATGCTCACCCTAACCATGCATAGGGAGTCCCACAAAGTATTTCCAACTATTTCGTAGGCACTATGCGGCCGAGCGAGTTGGCAAAATTGCCACTCATCACATTATTCCTAGATAGGATTCAACTTTCATAATTCAACCAATTACGCTAACCCTCGTCAATTTCTGGCCATGTGAATCTCAAATATCAAGAGAAGTTCAAAAGCCACAACAACCTCAATCCTTATTCTACCATCTTCATGGATACCTCAGCTTTGTTTGATCTTCTCGGTGCACATCTCGACTGTGTTTGACCATATCGATGCATAGGATTCACACAATCGAGATAACTGTATTGTAATGTGATTACATGAAAATTATATATCAAGCTAATCCGCTCATATCGCATTGCCGAGATCTCCCGCCCAGCTGGTTTGGTTATCCCCTCACATGTAAAATCATAGCAAAATTTGGCTTGAGAAGTGTCCCTCATTAAGGCTTCGTTTGGTTCAGCGTTTCGCCGCCTCCGTTTGGAGCAAACGCCGCCGAACGGCGGGTAAACAAACGGCTGCCGGCGGCGTTTGCTCTGTTTGCACCCGCAGTAAGGAGGAAACGACCCCGATCCGTTCTGTTTCGACCCCCACCTCTCCCCTCCGGTTTCAAAGTGGCGTTTCGACCCACCGAATGCACTCGCCGCCGCCGAACCAAATATAACCAAAGTCCCACACCCGTATCATCATATGTCAATATTTTATTTATACGTTCTTTGCTTATAAGCCTTAAATCCGTTGCGGTTGCCTTTCAGGAGCACAAATAGTTACCAGCTTCTAGAAATTATCAGCACTATGTCCCAATGAGCATATTTTGTTGAAATTGTTGAAGTGGAAGTGAAGTGGAGTGGGGTGGTCCAATATGGCAGACCGCAGAGACCGTCAACGGTCTAATTGACTCTGACCGGTTGAAGATGGCGGTTAGCCGGGTTTCTACTTCTCTTCTTCTCTCTTGCGGTCAGGTTCAGCAAACACCCTGAGAAGTAACCGAGCGATTAGCCATTGTTTAACCGCAGCTGTTGCCGTTTGTATTTTGAGACAACACAGTCCGCTTAGAGCTATTAGGTTCTTTGGCTCGCGAAGGGGCAGGCGGTTAGCGCGGTTTGAGGAGACTAACCGATCAGTTCGCTGGGGCCTATTCGCGCGTATTGTGCCAGAGTTCGCTGGTTGTGTGGATTTAGACTTAGTGATATGACAAATCTGATTTGTTGCCTAGTTCGCCGAGATCGCCGGGTTGCGTGGTCCTCTTCTGATGTTCGCGAAGATCGGCTGTTCTACTAGGCTCGTATATGGCCTTAGTCGCGGGTAGCAGTGTGCGTGGACTGAATGCATAGACCGTTGTACTGAGCGGTCTGGTAGCTGAGTTCGGCAGTCCGCCGCATGTGTGATAATGGATCAGGATGCGTGGCTGGATTGCTAAGTCCACGCAGACTGGTGTTGTTGTCCGCTCGGTTTGAAAGATTGGTTGTTCTTTCCGCCCATGCAGATAGATGGTTATTGTGGCGGACTGACGCTAGTATTCACACTTGTGCGGATAGGTGGTGATAACTGCAGGATGACAGACTGTTATTCTATCGCTATGGACGGTAATGACACTTCCCTTCCCGCGTATAAATAGGGGACTCATCATATAAAACGGGAACAACGAGAATTCTAATCGTGTTTTGAACTTGCAGTTAGATTTTTCTAATCGGGAGGCTAAGTGTAGTTGACTTGTGCTGTGCGCTTCGCACTGGGTGACTAAACAACTAGTGGGAAGCTCAGTGTGGAACAGTTGACGGTTTACAGCTTGTGGCATACAACAAGTCGCGGTTTACGTGACTAAAATCTTCTTTCTCGGAGTTGTGGATAGTTCAAATAAGCAATTCGCTTGGACTTAGCAAGTGAGCTGTTTCTTCATTCAACAGTTCTGTTCGCGGCAAGCTTTGTGGTCAGACAAACTCGCGGTCAGGAGACCAGAAGTAGCGGGCAGAGTTGTTTTCTCAGCAGTTCAATAACAGGCAGTCTGCGCGGCTTGATTACGGTATGACGACTTGGCGGGTATAACAGACAGCTTGGCGGTTAGCAGCTTGTGCAGACTATGTTTAGACTAAACTATGTTATCAGACCACGCAGTTTCTTCTTGCTTGTAATTTTTTTGCTTTCATCGGGTACATTGCGAAATCATGTCTCGCAATGTATGCCTCGATTTGTAAAAAAGTTTATAATGCCAAATTTTGAGACTCTTGTGCTTCTACTGCTGCTGATTTCTACTTGACTTAATTGTTGTTGTGTGTTCCTGCAACTTCTTTCAGCTCCCATCTGAAATTTTTCATATTTATGAATTAAAGATTTGACATATTGCTAAAATATATTGTTTTTTATATTAAATTTTTATAAATTATATTCATTAACATTTGGTGGTGTTTTTTTTTGCTCCAACGAGTTTGGACAAAAATGTCACAGATATAGAATGTTTGTTTGTCATGACAACATTATTGATTGTAATCATAAAATAAACTTGTTTGAACAAAAAGTTGATGAAAATCTTTTGGCGGGATCGGTTGTTCATGAATGACGATCCATAACCATCACGGTCATGACTGCCACCGCCGTACCAAACAGAGCCTAAGGCTTTATTTGAGGGTGGTGGCGGGAGCAGATGGCTGGAGGAGACGGGGGATCAAATTCGAGGGAGGGAGGAAGGGATCGAAACGCGGCAGCCAGACGACTTTTCTCCTTGATGCGGGAAATGCCGATGGAGAACCATTTGTTTCGGCGCCTTGCGGCGGCATTGGCTCCAAACGCCACCTGAAAACGCCGAAACAAATGAAGCCTAAGGCTCCGTCTAGCACGGTGGTGGTTTTCTTGAATGCATGAGTTAAATCTTCATTTGTTAAGGATCACCAAACAAACATCATCAGTTTGAACATAAAAGTCGATAAAGTTCTTTAGGTGGGTGTTAACAAATGACAATTTAACCCACATGTTCATGACCACCACCACCGTGCCAAACGAAGCCTAAGACTCTGTTTCTTTGAGCGTTTTTGCTCCATCTCTATTGGGGTTAAACACCAACTCTACAAAAAACCGTTTGGTAACCCTCCAATTCTCACAATTACCGTTCCAAAACGTCATTTTGTGCTTTTTTGAGACCGCAACCACTCATCTCCATTTCCCAACACTCCATTATCAACACTCTCATTCCCACCGCCACCACCAATAAAAACACACCCCGAATAATTATATCTTAAAGAAATGAATTCGGAACTAAAAATGTAACTCAAAAGATAAGCTTTTGTTCTAACTAAAAATTAATGGGCCCACTTCTACTGAAGATAATGTAATATTATATTGCAATTGGGTGTAATTGGACTGTCCACTAAAGTCAAATAACAATCTATCAAGCCCACTATACAGCTTGTAAGGCTTTATTAAACGAAGACGAAGCAGGCCCACCATAATGCATCAGCATCGGTCTAAATAAAAGTTCGTCGTGATGCCGAATTGACTCAAATGCCCGATCGCCTGGGCATAAAAAAGTGAAATAAGGAGGGTATTTTGGTCCAAAGATTTTTCCTAATATTCTATTGGGGATACGCGAATCATGATGCACAAAAGCTAACTATCAGAATTTAAAGGCCGTTAAAATTTAAACTGGATAGTGGCATTATTGCTATTATTATATTGTAAAATATTTGACACTGTACCAGGTGTTGATCTCGCTGGCTGTGGAATATTTAGTGGGGTCCATGAAGGATGATCCTATTCCGAGAGGTGTGCAAGCAGATCTGACCGCAGGTTCTACCCATCAGCGGTCGAGAAGCATCTCCCACAATTCTTTTCAAATACAGCTTTATCATACTCATGCAATATAGTGCGAATACTAATCTGCACCGTTGGATCTCGCGATCCTACGGTCGTAGGTGCACGCGCACCTCCGGGAGGTGAACACACACACACACGAAGTTTTGTCATGATTTAGGGTTTGTCTGTTCCTACTTTCATCCAACCATTAAAAAAACATATCTATTTTCCATCTGGTATTCTGGTTATCGACAAAGTTGGCAGATAATGCTTTTTTTGGGGGCTTTCACGCTTGAAGTTTTAATTATGGAACATTTTTGTTTGTGAGAAAATTATACTTTTGGATTTATGTATATTCTGGTGCTAGGCTACTTACAAAAAATATAAAGGGAAATTAAGGTTCAGTTTGGCGCGGGGTGTGTTGTGCAAATGGCACCTGCCCGCGAGTACGGAACTCGTCGCGGACAATAGCAACGGAAGCAAAATATTTGAGCAAATAATGACGCGCACCAAACAATCACAGAACGAGATTCCAAAACACAGAAAAAACCACAGACGACAAGAGATATACGTGGTTCGGAGTTAAGCTCCTACATCCACGGGGAGAGCGCGCCGGATCCACTAATCGAAAAACAAAATCCGATTACAACACAGGCACTCAACGATCCTCAACGGATCGACACTAACCTAAAATATGAAAATAAAGAACAACAGGAGAACAAAGAAAACTCCCCTATCCGCAGCCTGGATCTGAATCTGATCTTCGCCTCTGCCACGCGTCGCTGCCCTCCGGCCAAGAAAGCCGCTGCCCTCTTCAAGATGAAGGTACCGCAGCCTTATGCCTTCTTTCACCGCCGAAATTGCCGCCGCCGCTGGATCGCCGGAGCCGCCAGAGATGGAAACCTGCACCCGCCGCTGCCGTGGATCTCCCTCTCCTTCACCGGAGATGGAGCCGATGCCGCTGCCGTGCACTAGATCGGAACTCCGATCAATCTTCCGCCGCCTCCGTCAACCACAGCTCGCCTGCAAGATCTGCCGCCGCTGCTGCCTGAGAAGAACCGCCGGCCCAAGATTGGACCCTATGCCCGCTGGAGAAGAAGAGCCGGCCCAAGATCGGCCCTATGCCCGCTGATCGTCGCCGGAAGAAGAAACGCCCCTGCCTGATCTTGCCACCGCCGGATCCCAAGGATCGCCGGACCTACGTAGCCCTAGATCGGGCTTGCCACTGCGCCGCTGTCGCCGGAGAAGAAGAGCCCGCGTCGCTCGATCTTGGCCGGAGAAGAAACCCCCGAACCGATCGCAGCTCCCGAAGCCGCCGCTCCTCCTTCGCCCGCCGCTGCTAGGTTGGTGCCGCCGCCAGGAGAACCACCGACGCCGCCGCACCTCTTCCTCCTAGATGTCGCCGGAGAGAAGAGAAGCCCTGTGCCCACGCTCAATCGCTGCTCGATCGGGATTTCCAGCCGTCGCCTCTCCCGTGGCCGAAGCCGCCGCCACCTCTAGCGCACGATGCCGCCGGCGATCGCCCCGAAGCTGCCTCCTCCTCCCGATCGCGATGCCGCTAGTGATGCAGCCTCCCCGCTCGATGCCGCCGTCCGCTCTCAGTTAGGTTTAGGAAAAAGGATCGGGAATTTCTGGATCGGGTTCTACTCTTTCTTCCTGTGCAAGTCTATATATAATCAAATAACAGAATCGGACCGGTCCGGCTGGACCGGTCCGGTGGAGCATCATAAAACATAACAATCTCCACCTTGATGCTCCACGAACACGAATATCGCCTAAAAACACGCAGACCCCCTACTGGCGACTACAAGCCCCCTCTCCCTGGGGCCGGCACGATCAACGTGCAACAGTCTGAGTCAAGTCAAACTTGACTCGCCTCACTGATTTTTCCCGCATGCTCGCAACGCATTCCTCCGTAGGAATCTCCCGCAACATCACGCCTCCACCTCGAGCGAACTCCCTCAACTCCCGGTGACGCACGTCGACGTGCTTTGTCCTTGCACGATAGACCGGGTCTACTGCAAGACGAGTCGCACTCGAACTCTCACTATGCAACTCCACCTTCTCCTGAGTGATCCTAAGTTCCTCGGTGAGACCTCTAAGCCTGATGGCTCCTCTCGCGGTGTCTGGGTACTCCTGAGATGACTCTCTACCCGTCTCTACGGCTGCGAAGATTCTACCTCCGCCAAGGTCCTCTCTCCGTGCACACGCCCTTGCCACGAATCCTGCCCTGCTCCTCCGCTGGTCCTTCCTAGCTTTTCGCTGAGAACGGTCTCTGCTCTCTAAAGCTCTATCGAAGGAATCGCGATCTGAGGAGATCGCCTGAAATGCATGCGCTACCGTATCCTGTAGCTCGAGAGACGGTGTGACCTCTCTCCTTGCATTTCCCCTGACAATCGTGGTGCCAATCAGTCTATAGAGCGATCCTGAACGCTCTCCTCTCAAGACTGTCTGTACGCCTCTCCTGACCTCCAAATACCCGCTGCTACTGGTATAAGAATACCCGGCAGCCTCCAGAGTGCCTAAAGAAGCAAGCTCTTCCTCAACTCGGGCACATACCGAACGTCGGTGAGGGTCATAACCACTCCATCGAACATCCTAATCCTGATGCTCCCGACTCCAGAAATCTCGCACTCTGACTGATTCCCCATCCGAACACGACCACCTCCACAGTGCCTAATACTGGAGAACCATTCAATGTTCGGGCACATATGGAACGAACATCCTGTATCCATGATCCAGGAATCTGTGGTCCCGACTACCACGTCGCGGCTTTGTGAAACGTGTAGAACATCATCATCGCTCGCACTCAGATGCCACTGCAGCCTGCTGAGGCACAGATCCTTTGCCCTTGAGTTTCCTCACTGGGCAGTTGGCCTTCCAATGCCCCTCCTCCTTGCAATAGTAACACCTACCCTGGACCTAGGTCGATCATCCTCTTGCCTCCCCCTCTCGATCTCCCTCGGGATGGGTCTCTGCTCTTCACGAGCAGACCCTCGCTCGCACTCGATCCGGAACTGCTCCTCTTCTCATTAGAGAGAAGCATCGTCACCACTTCCTCCATCTTAAGGGTATCCTTCCCATACAACATGGTGGTAACTAAATGATCGAACGACCTAGGGAGTGAGGACAAGAGGAGAAGAGCCTGATCTTCCTCCTCGACCTTCACATCCATACTCCGCAACTGGGATACCAGCTTGTTGAACACATTCATATGGTCCAACAACTGCGTTCCCTCGGACATCCTCAAGCTGTACAACTGCTTCTTCACGTACAGCTTGTTCGTGAGCGACCTGGACATGTAGAGCTCCTCGAGCTTCCTCCACAAGTCCACCGTAGTTTCCGCCTCGATAACGTTGTACATGACCTCGTCTGCCAAACACAGCTGTATGGTGCTGATGGCCTTGAGGTCTAGCTCATCCCACTCGTCGTCGTCTTTCACCTTAGCCTTCTCCTTTCCAAGGAGTGCCTTGTGAAGACCCTGCTGAACAAGTACGGCCTTTATGCGCTTTTGCCAAAGACCGAAATCGATCCGCCCATCGTATTTGGAACCTCGAATTTGGCCGCCATTGAATTTGCTCACTAGTCCGAAGGTCGAACCTGGCTCTGATACTAATTGTTGTGCAAATGGCACCTGCCCGCGAGTACGGAACTCGTCGCGGACAATAGCAACAGAAGCAAAATATTTGAGCAAATAATGGCGCGCACCAAACAATCACAGAACGAGATTCCAAAACACAGAAAAAACCACAGACGACAAGAGATATACGTGGTTCGGAGTTAAGCTCCTACATCCACGGGGAGAGCGCGCCGGATCCACTAATCGAAAAACAAAATCTGATTACAACACATGCACTCAACGATCCTCAACGGATCGACACTAACCTAAAATATGAAAATAAAGAACAACAGGAGAACAAAGAAAACTCCCCTATCCGCAGCCTGGATCTGAATCTGATCTTCGCCACTGCCACGCGTCGCTGCCCTCCGGCCAAGAAAGCCGCTGCCCTCTTCAAGATGAAGGAACCGCAGCCTTATGCCTTCTTTCACCGCTGAAATTGCCGCCGCCGCTGGATCGCCGGAGCCGCCAGAGATGGAAACCTGCACCCGCCGCTGCCGTGGATCTCCCCTCTCCTTCACCGGAGATGGAGCCGATGCCGCTGCCGTGCACTAGATCGGAACTCCGATCAATCTTCCGCCGCCTCCGTCAACCACCGCTCGCCTGCAAGATCTGCCGCCGCTGCTGCCTGAGAAGAACCGCCGGCCCAAGATTGGACCCTATGCCCGCTGGAGAAGAAGAGCCGGCCCAAGATCGGCCCTATGCCCGCTGATCGTCGCCGGAGAAGAAACGCCCCTGCCTGATCTTGCCACCGCCGGATCCCAAGGATCGCCGGACCTACGTAGCCCTAGATCGGGCTTGCCACTGCGCCGCTGTCGCCGGAGAAGAAGAGCCCGTCGTCGCTCGATCTTGGCCGGAGAAGAAACCCCCGAACCGATCGCAGCTCCCGAAGCCGCCGCTCCTCCTTCGCCCGCCGCTGCTAGGTTGGTGCCGCCGCCAGGAGAACCACCGACGCCGCCGCACCTTTCCTCCTAGATGTCGCCGGAGAAGAGAAGCCCTGTGCCCACGCTCAATCGCTGCTCGATCGGGATTTCCAGCCGTCGCCTCTCCGTGGCCGAAGCCGCCGCCACCTCTAGCGCACGATGCCGCCGGCGATCGCCCCGAAGCTGCCTCCTCCCGATCGCGATGCCGCTAGTGATGCAGCCTCCCCGCTCGATGCCGCCGTCCGCTCTCAGTTAGGTTTAGGAAAAAGGATCGGGAATTTCTGGATCGGGTTCTACTCTTTCTTCCTGTGCAAGTCTATATATATCAAATAACAGAACCGGACCGGTCCGGCTGGACCGGTCCGGTGGAGCATCATAAAACATAACAGGGGTGGCGGTCATGAATGCAGCAATCAGCGGGGCGGCAGTGAACATAACAGTTGGAAATAATGGTCACAAACACAATATCTCTGTTTTGAGAAATCGTGTTTTTTGTGCTGTCACGAACGTGAACGTAATTTTTTGTGCTGTCTATGACAAGATCTTCATCTATCTGCGGCGAACAGAAGCAGGGAACCAAGATTACTTACATACAGCTGAGATCGTCGATTTGCAAGAGTTTTTGGAGGTGAACAAAATGTCGCTCGTCATTCTACAGGAGGGACCCAGTTCTAGGAATTGTCGAGAGCACGCGAGAAGCGAACTTTCGAGAAGCAAGGATCCACACGCAAAT
Source organism: Platanthera guangdongensis (assembly GCA_039583875.1). Lineage (NCBI taxonomy): Eukaryota > Viridiplantae > Streptophyta > Magnoliopsida > Asparagales > Orchidaceae > Platanthera > Platanthera guangdongensis. The sequence goes on from CM077151.1 coordinate 24,619,489, forward strand.
GAAAAAAATGAGATCACCTTTCAAGATCCACAAAATTGGGGGAGGCGCGGCTCGATTACGCTATTATTCAGCAGTTATTAGGATCTTGGGTTTCTAATCCGCTGCCCCAAACTATGACCCTAAGTAAAAACATGAAACCACACAGGCTTCAAACCAAATGCCGTGCCCATGCTAATATAATCGAACCGACCCGACCCGAGTTGCACATCAGATCAGATAAATTATACAATGTTTTTTTCACCCCCAAAAAAGTCCACGTGGTAGAAACCAAATGCCGTGCCCATGCTAATAATACAATCCCACAACAAAAAATAAATTCAACTTATTATAAAAAATAAAGCCCTCAATCTGTAATAATTGGCATCAGGATATTACCCTGAATTCCTAAGGCTGGAAGAGATTTTCTTTTATCTACAAACAAAACAATGCTACCGGAGATCATTTCTACACCAGCAGGTGGCTGCTCGAAATAGCGAGCATATAAAACTGAGGAGCACAGCTGCACAGAGGGTTGAAAGAATAGGAGATTTACATGAGTTCGGTTTTACTATAATAAGAGCAGATCAATCGGGCAGCGGGTCAGCCGGGACTTGCCCAAATATGTTGGGGCAATCATCCCACTGGCCCTTCTCCCTCGCCTCCCAGTAGCCGCCGACGTAACGGTACGTGTCACGACCTTCGTCTTTGGAGAACCACCGTGGCTTCCAACCGCTCTCCTGCATTGTCCGAGCCTGCACCACGCAGTGAAGGATCATTGAATTAGCTTGAGATCCCAAGGTTGCATGGTTTAGAAGACGAAAATTAATTTTGGATGAAATATTCTTCAGAACGCAAGAATAAGCAAGCTTACTGCTTTTTGATGCATTTTCATTATTTATATATATACAAATGGTCTAATCTTATGCAATTTTTAAAGCTTTATTATGCCCATTATAAAAGTATAATTAAGCTGTGTGTTTATTTTAATTTTTACCAGTAATAAACATAACAATAATCTCATATTTATTATAGAAAAAAATTATAAAGAAAATTTCATCCTTATAATTCAGTTCTAAAATTTTACTCTCAATTGAGATTGCTTTGTTTGAATTGGTCAAAAAAATGTAACACTGGTTTGAAAGAAGTGACATGGAATGACTCAATGACTGTCAAGATTAAAAATTATTTAAAAAATTAATTACAAAACAAAATAAATAAAAAAATAAATACATTTTTTTCATTTATTTTTCTACTATTTTAAACTTGTAGCGAGTCCGATCAGTGTTATATAGGCCAATTTCAAAAATTAGATGTGTAAAACAAGATAAAATTTTTTGAGACCAATTTCAAACAAGCTATAAACTTTTGGGACCAATACTAAAATATATATACATTAGAATAACTCTATTAATTACCCAAACCTCCGCTAGGAGTTTGCATAATTACAGATTGCACCTCTCTATCTTTAGAAATTACAAAAACCTCCCATATAAGTTACATTTCATAACATGCGTGCAATAATTCCCACCTGGCACTTTCCTCTAGGTGGTATTTTTGTGCATGCATGCTATAAAAATTGAAATGTAACTTACATGAGATTTTGGTAATTTCAAAATAGGGGGGTGCAATCTGTAATTATGCAAACTTAGAGGGAGGTCCCGGTAAATGACACTAAAATAATAATTTATAAAAAAATCAATTTAGAATGGGTTCATTAGCACTAGGAAAACCACATACCTGGCGTTGCCTTTGCTCCAACCTCAATTTCTCAGCATTTGCCATATCAAACTCCCCATTTTCCAAGCATCTTTGATCCGGTCTTAGCCTGGAATCGGTGGGCGGCAACTTCTCCTGATAAGCAAAGTCAATAAAGAAGTAAATCAATAATGTGAATGGAAGGAACATGTTTTTCATTTTGAAGGACTGGGAGTCAATCAGAGACAAAAAATAGCTATTCACCTTCAAACCGGGGGTGAGTTCGTTCAGTGTAATCCCGAAGCGTGTGAGATTATATCGCGTGGGATTCTTCGGAGGCTTACTCCTCTTCCATAACATCTGAGCTTGAGGCAGGGTTTCTGCGCCTTTTCCCTTCCTGCCGGGATCACCGTGCACGTAATGCATGCTCTCGTCCCACTTACCCAAAATTGTAGCCGTTGTTTTGCCGCTGAGATCCTGAACTACGCCACGCACCTGGACATGTAAGAATATCCGAAATTTTCATCAGTAACCAGTACAAAGTTGAGGGCAATAGAAATGAATTTCAGTTAGAACCTATGTATCCAACATAAAGTCAATTGGTAGGTGGGGGACATATCTATATTAAGTTCACATTGCTGCATGTGTTCCCGGCATTCTCAACACCACCTGAACACATATGCGCCCGTCAAGAGACGAGTTAATACGTAGACCCATTGGTCAAAAGAGAGACTAGATCCACCATCATGGCATGTGGCACCATCTCATTATTCAAACTCTCATTTATGAAAAACAAAATTTTATGGAGAAACTTAAAGTCATATCGGGAATGAAGGAATAATTAAAGCAAGTTTAAATAGAAGAGTAATTAATGTATTAACTGCGGATAAATATGAGGAATTAATGCACTAATTGCAAATGAAAAAATAATTAATGTATGTTGAATTTATGAAGCAACTAAAGTATCGATTAGGGGTGCATCTCTCACTGGTTTGAATCGGTTACACTCGTAACGTGGAACCGATCCATATAGGTTTATTTTCAACTTTTCAGAATAGGAACCAACTCATGCACTTAAAACCTAGAGTGATACCTAAAACGAGCACTTCAGCTCGGCTCTTGGTTCTACCTATCCTCTTTTGATAATTTAAATATTTTCGAAGTCCATGAAAAAAGAATATTAATTTTGATATCTTATGAATTTTAAATAAAATGGTAAACAATAAACAACATGTATAAAGTATTAACTATGGAATAGTAAAAATATATGTATATTAAATATTAAATGATGCCTAAATTACTAAACAAATATCAATTATTTACAATTATGTTCCAAGGTCGGTATTCAAGTGACAGAAAGAACCGATAGTCGACCCCAAGGATCGGCTCCAATTTTTTTGTATGAACCAAAAACGAACATAAAACCATAATTACGGAACCAAATTATTTATTCGATTAGCTTTTGAGTCGGTTCTCGGATTTGTAATGAGTAATGACCCAACAATCATAATATTAGAAATACTGTCCGCTTTGCTTCATCCTACTGAGCTGAACTACACAGTTTTGCTCTTTTTTAGAGGTGGCCTACGAGTACTTCCCAGGAGGTCACACATTCAGACCGGAGCACACTTGGCACTGTTTGGGAGGGCGTATGCGCTCCGGTGTGGTTGCAACGAACGCCACCTCCGTCCACAGGGGTGTTTGTTTTTCCGCCATTCCTCGTTGTTCCCAGCCGCTACCCCCCTAGAAACGGAGAGAAATACCGCCGTCCCTGCCGCCGCTCCTACCTCCGGTCCGAAGCTCTGGCGGCGCTTGTCTCCCTTCCCAGCCAATTCCACCAGTTACTCCGAAAAGGTGAGTATGATATTTAATGATTTGAATTATATTTTTTAATTTTAAGCCCAACAACTTTTCCTCCAATTCCGATGTGAGATCCGACTTATTCCTGCACCTCCTTTCACCTAGAAGCCTGTCGGGAGCTACTTTGTATGGGCTTAACTTCCCCCAAAACACTTTCCGCCCTCATCAGATTCAAGATGCTACATGCCACCAGCTTCCACATTATTCATCCTTGAACCACATATCGTACTGCAGGAGGCCCGACTCTAATACCATTTGTAATGATCAAACTCTCACAATATCAGAAGTATTGCCCACTTTGGTTCATTGCAGCCCATATGAGTTGAACCACACTTTTTCTCTTTATCAAAACTGTGGGTAGTTATGAATCTTTATTATCTTCATTAATTAGTTTGCATAAAGTCTACTTACATGGAGTTGTAAGAGTTTATCATCTTTAGATGACTTGAGCTTTTGTATCTCTCTTGGAGAGCAGCTCTACGGGAAACCAATCTTCAAGAGTGGGTGCTAAGTTTGTATTTTCATTCTCTTTTAAAAAAAGATTATTCTTGAGTGCTCTCCTCTCCGCCCTACCCCGAGAAATTCTCTGGTAACATGCCCCCTCACGTGTAAGGTCATTGGCCTCTAATATGTGGATTTTTATTTAGTTGGTAACAAGAGATTGCGATTGGGCTGTTTGGCCAATAGCCTCTTATAATGTCATGTTAGAATTTAATAACCGACCTAAAATAAACAAGTTATTGGTGGAGGGGCACGCAATCTATATTAAATGCACTACATGAGTTCCCCGGAGTGAGACATTCTCACAATTACAAGGTCATTTAGCAATAATCATTTCATATCTTTATGATAACACACTAGCATTTCAATTTTTATCATTAGAATCTCAGATTCACGGTTTTCATCATTTGGATAAATATTGATGCACATTTTTCAAAAGCATGGACAAGATTTGCTCTTAAGATTTTTTTGGAGCAATCTTCCATCTCTTCTCTCCCTCCACCACTCACTCATCAATGCAAAGACTTGGACTTAAGAACACACGCTTAGGGCCCGAGGCAGCATCTCATCACTCAACTGAGGGTTTCAAGGAGTGAGATGGGGGTTCATATTCTAGAACGCTTGTGGATATGGATTTCTCCTTGATGTCTCATCAAGCCCAATCATTCATGGCTTCTTCTCCTCTTTCCTCCATGGTGTTCACATCTCTTCTGAGATTTCTGTACTTTTGGAGACAAATCAAGCATGTGTTTTTAGAAGAAATTATTCTATTTATAAAGGGAAACCAATCAGCTGAGATTTGCATCCGTGTATCATATAAAACACTAATTTAATCAATTTAAAACACATAATCATTAATGAAATGTATAATAAAAATGTATATATTAAGCTTTATCATCCTTTGCTTGATTTCTTCTTGACGAGCCATGGTGAGGTTCCAGAGATCTTCAATGAAGTTGAGATAAAGCATATGTGCTTTTTCCTTCTCAAGACGATATTCTTCTTCTCATCCAAACCGCTCCCCTCCATTCTTAGTGTTAGGGGATGAGTGGTGGGAACCAGAAGTTTTTGAAGCTCCATTTCACCTGCTTTGCCAATTAAGTTCCTATCCGTATTCCACAAAACTATATTTTCATGAAATTACCAAACTAAACTGTATCTCAGTTCTGCATAGCCTTGCAAACAGAATTTTATCGAATAATTCTTCATTTCTCACCATTGGATTCTCACTTCTCCATTTTTTGTCGGAGTTTTTTACTAATTTTCCATCATAGTTTTTTACTGTTCCATTTGCCGCCGTTATTGCCTCTAAAAACAGACCTTTAGTCCAAGGTCCCATGCAAGTTGGTGATGTTTGAATTAATTTAGGTTTGGATTCAACCATAAACTAGTCCACATTTAGCACACAAAGAGGAACCGATTAGAGTTGGGCTAGTTCTCCCTATTTTCGTTAAACTGAACTAGTCCCTACTCAAGCTGCACCTTGATTAGGAATTAGGTAACCCTCTTCATTCACCTAAAACTAGTCTGATGCTATATGAAGCATAAAGTTCCTTAATATACCAAACAATTAAGCATATCAAGAAAAAAGGAGATGATCAATTCAATAAAAAACTACAAGGAGAAGAGAAAGCTAAATAATAGGTTCAAGGACTCCATTAAAGCCATCAAACCAAATTTAAGATTCACTGTACCCATAAATAGTGCATGAAAGGGGAGAATCACCTGGTGAGGATTGCGGTCAATTATTGACTGCTCCTTGAACTTCAATTTGCATGAGTAATCATGATTTCCTTGGATGCGCATTGTACCATAATGGTCACAATATAATTTCCAAGAATTAAGTTATAAATGGAAGTTGTTACCTGATTAAAATTTAAACAACTCAGATATCACAAGTAGCTGAATTTGAAAACAGTGTTGAAAAATTCATAGCTAGAAAAAGAGTAAAATGGATTGTTCTAAGGCTTACCTTTCTCCACTGGAAAACTTCACCATCATCAAACTCCAGAGTTAAAATGCCTATAGGATCAAGTTCAATTGAACGACCCAAAATTTACTTTTTAGATTACTATCTGCCCAGAATTTCCAACCAGTTCCCTCACAATGGCAAGCTACAATCATAGGATGATGGCTAACCTGTTCAACAACATGAAAATTTCCCAATAATAAGAAACAAATGGCAAAAATGCAATTGCATATATACATATGCGCGCACACACGGGCGCGGGCGCACACGGGCGCGGGCGCGGGCGCACACGGGCGCGCGCGCACACGGGCGCGCGCGACACGGGCGCGCGCGCACATATACATATATATACACAAACACACGATTAATTACACAAACCTCACTTAAGAATTAGCATAATTACAGGCTGCACCTCTTTATCTTTTGAAATTACATAAATCTCTTATCTAAGTTTATATTTCAAAATACGCATGCAGAAAAAACCCCATGAAGCTTCACTCTATAACAACCAAACCTCCACAATATCTCACAATATCAGAAATATTGCTTGCTTTGATTCATAACCACATAATTATAGGTTGCACATTTCTATCTTTTGAAATTACATAATCCTCTAATCTGAGTTTATATTGAATAACATGCATTCAGACAAAATTTGCCATGAAGCTTCACTCTATAATGACAAAAATCATAATATCAAAAGCATTGCCTGCTTTGGTTGATCTCAGATCCATATAATAAGCTAAACCACATGATTTTGCCATTTTCCACAGGTAGCTTACGAGCACTTCCCAGTAGGGGTGCAAGTTGAGTTGAGCCGGCTCGAAAGCTCGATGAGCCGGCTCGAAAAAAGCTCGACTCGAGCTCGAGCATGTCGAGCTCGAGCTCGAGCTCGTCGAGCTCGAGCCTGATTTCGAGCCGAGCTCGAGCCTAATTAAACCTGTTCACGAGCTCGCGAGCCGGCTCGCGAGCTCTTTTTTTAATTAAATAATATATATTTTAGTATTTAATATTTTAAATATTATATATATTAACATAATATTAATATAATATTATTAAAATAATAATTTTATATTATTAATATCATGTTAAATTCGAGCTGAGCTCGAGCTCGAGCTCGAGCTCGAGCTCGTCGAGCTGAGCTCGAGCTCGAGCTCGAGCTCGAGCTCGAACCGTGTTCGTCGAGCTCGAGCTCGAGCCTTTTAAATTAGGCTCGTCGAGCTCGAGCTCGAGCTCGAGCTCGAAAAAAGAAGCTCGAGCTCGAGCTCGAGCCGGCTCTTTTTGATGAGCTCGACTCGAGCTCGACTCGTTTGCAGGCCTACTTCCCAGGAGGTCACCCATCCAGGATTACTCTCACCCGAGCACACATAATTATGGAGTTTACAACAGAACACCACTTACTCCGAAAATGCTCCTATGATATCTAGGGTTCTGAATTATTACGTGAGCCCAATAATTTCCTCCAATTTCGACGTGAGAACTTTCATTAGAAGTATATCATCCTAGAATCCTTCCAGGAGCATCTTTGCTGGGCTAACAGAGTGGTCCAATGCGATAATGCATTACAAGGCAACATACCTTGCCGAGGCGGGAGCGAACGCCTATAGTCAGAGCAGGGCTAGAATGCTCATATGTATGTTGGGATTGTATGCCTATTTGTACTGGGTACCTGAGTTCACTAATGTGTTAACAACATTGATAACTTGATGGTGAGGTGTAACTTAGGGAATGGTGGTCCGCTACTTGTGTTAGTGATGCATTCTCCGTCGCATTTGAAGACGCATGACACAATAGATATTTTAATATTTATTTTATTTCATGTATTTTTCTCCGCACATTTGGAGTTCACCTCATTAAAAGAGGATGTCAGACCAATGAAGAGAAAGTATCTTGGTACCTTTGTATAAAAACAAAGGAGATACAAAATTATGTTAATTACAGAGGAATTAAATTGATGAGTCATACCATGAAATTATGAGAATGAGTAATAGAAAGAGAATAAGAAGGGAGACTAACATCTCAAAAAATCAATTTGGATTCATGTCAGGGCGGTCGACCATAGAAGCTATACATCTCTTGAGGAGACTCATTGACAACTACCGAGAAAAAAAACAAGTTTTGCATATGCTCATTATCGACCTTGAGAAGGCTTATGATAGAGTTCCAAGAGAGATCTTATGGAGTCTTAGAAAAGAAAGGTGTAAATGAATCATACATTGATGTATACAAATTCAGTGACAAGGGTGAGGACATCTCGAGGATTAACACAAGAATTTTCTATCAATGTTGGCTTACATCAAGGTTCAACTTTAAGCCCTTATCCCTTTACCCTTATCTTAGATGATCTCACCGGACATATCCAACAAGCAATACCTTGGTGTTTATTATTTGCGGATGATATCGTTTGGGTCGATGAGACGCGTGAGGGTGTAAAAGCAAAACTTTGAATCTTAGCGAGACACTTTAGAAAAGAAGGATTTTTGGTTTGAGCAGGACAAAGACAGTATATGAAGCTTAAATTTAGCAGTGCAAGAAGGACGGATGACTTCATTATTAAGTTGGGTGATCAAGATATTTCCGTAGTGAATGCTTTAAATATCTTGGATTGATAGTTCAAAAAAAACGGAGGTATTGATAAAGATGTGACACAAAGAATCCAAGCGGGTTGGTTGAAATGAAGAGGCGCGTCAAGGATCTTGTGTGATTGTAAAGTACCATTAAAACTTAAGGGCAAGTTCTACCGTACTGCGATTAGACCAGCGATGCTATGGTCCTGAGTGTTGGGCAGTGAATTGTGTACATGAGCAAAATGGGAGTTGGAGATGAGAATGCTTAGGTGGATGTGTGTAAAACGAGACTAGAATTAGGAATGGAT
>CM077151.1:24628867-24743244 GCA_039583875.1 Platanthera guangdongensis
AGAGTTTAAAACCAGTGAGAAATTTTAAATGAACATGTATTTTGTAAAATTCATGTTTTTCAGGGAACTGCTATAGATTTCATGCAATTATGATTAAAAAGAGAATGAACATGCAAATGATGCAAGGTTCTATTATATATAATATTTATATCCTAGCAGTTGTCCATGATTTATTGAATAAATTTATTACATAAAAAAATATCTGACAGTAAAAGAAATGTCTGACAGTAAAAGAAATGAAACATAAACATAGAACCTGACACGACAGGAAGATAAATCTCTGAAAAACAGAAGCTTGACACAAAACGGGCTCAAGAACCTGGCGTGCAGCACGAACGCTAAGACAATTCCAAAAAGAAAGAAAAAAGTCTCAGAACATTAAAATAAACATGTGAGCAAAGTAAAAGTAAAGTATGAGCATGAGAAACAGAAACATACACATACCAGTTTTTTATGAATCAGACCTACTAAATCAGACATGTATAATAGTTAAACAAAAATAACTGAATTAAGCTTACTCCGGAGCATAATATATAATAGAACAAGTAATATCATAACTGCAATCAATGAAGTGTGTAGGTGTTTTGAGTGGGTGCGTATGATTCACACTCAGTCCGGATACAAGTCTTCTTAGAAAAACTTCCTGCTTGTCGTGACCCTCATCACGGCCAGGCCCGACTCAAGGAGGCTTAGTGGGTCCCAACTAGCACCGTGAAGGCTGCAACCCAAGTGACCCCAAACATTTCAATGTTTGCTTATGATATTGTGAGTTACATAATTCACACTTTAGAGAATTTTAGCGGAAATGAATTCACTTAAAAGAAAAGATCAAGTGAAAGACTGACTTTACTCAAGACTTACAACCAGACAAGCATAAGGAATAAAATTCGATGACATAAGAAAACTTGATAGAGAGTTTTGAGCCTCGCGGTTCGAGAGGTTAAGGTCATAATAACAAGAAAATTATCGAGTATATTGAAAAGGTAAGATGATATGTATCGGGTCAAAGATATCAAGTATTCACCTAGGGTAAAGCATTCTTTAACACAATATTTTTCAAGTAAAAATGTGTGTTACGAGCAAATATACCAAAACACCAATCACATACTTGCTAACCAGAATTCGTTATAATTATTATCATGACACTTGTTGCTCGTGCTCAACATTCTATCATTTTTCTCATTATTCATCAAATGAGATCAAACCATTCACCTAGAAAATATCCAAATAAAATCATTCATCTAAGTGTGTATCAATGTAAGACTCACTCATGATCACAAATTCATGCAATTCCAAATATATTACACCCTAAATTATTAACTTATCAGACTGGGTATTCAAGATTTAAACTTATTGACAAACTAAACATCCCAAGATGAAATTATAGAATCGTAAGAACAGACAAAATAATTATGATACAAATCCAATTAACAGATCAATATACAAAAAAACAGTCATGAATCAGAAAACATAGACATTAATTTAAATTCAATGCTTACAAGAAGAGAGAGAGAGAGATCTCTACTTGCTTTAAAGAAGCTGAAATTGGCGGGACGGCTAAGTGACGCAAGCAATGCTAACAATCTTATTTCGAACCTGTTCAAGAGCAAGCAAGAATGATGTTGACATAAAAGATCCAAAAGCTATCACAGACAATTATTCATTACATAACTGAATTAAGAGCGGCTAAGAGATTTACCTCCCTCAAGAGTGAGGGGAGAAGAGATTCCACGCGGAGACGGAGACTTGACGACACTTACACTAGGGGAAACCCTAATTCGGAGAGGGTTTCCTCACGAATCAACCATGTATGCGACGAACGATGCCGGATAACACAACTACAACGAGAATTAAACGATTATTATGAGACAAAAATCTGAATCGCAACATACATGCAAAAGTAGAGCACAAAAATTATTTAGGAATCAAGAAAATTCTGATTAAGTGAAAGAAGAAGATTCTTACCATTAGAAAGTCAAATCCCGGGCTCAAGAAAGAGAGAACCAAACCCTAGGTATACTTTCTCGCAAATCTCGGCCAAGATGAAGACAAGAAGGGCTGCCGACCCTTGGAGGAGAGGAGAGGAGAAAGGGGTTGCGGGCTTTAGAGGGGAGGGAAGAGCTTCTTCCCTTACTGGACGAGAAGGAGGGTCGGCCAAGGATGCTGTCGACGGCCCTTGCTGATCGAAGAAGAGGAAGTGGGGGTTGTGCTGGAGTTGCCATCTAGAGAAAGGAGCGCACAAGAGGTAGGCCTCGACCTCAGCAGAAGGAAGAGAGGAGAGAAGACGGAGGTGACAGCGACGAGGAAGAGGCGCATGGGACGAGCAAAATCAGGATCGACGGTGCGCCACGTGCTTGCGGGAGACGGACTCGGAGAGAAGCCCTAGCCGATATAAACGAAATAACGGGGGGGGGGGGGGGGGGGGGGCTCGGTGTTATGGAGGGGATTTTTTTTAAAAAAAATATTCTATTATTCTTATTATTAGTATTATAGTAAAAAGTCGGTCGTTACATTCTCCCCCCACTTAGAAAGATTCGTCCCGAAACTTTCTGATAATTCTCTGAACGGGGTCTCATAGCGAAGATTCAGATAATATTCATTCTCATCGAGGATTGCAAACTACAGTCGTGGAGGCTAACTATGAATGTACTGAAACAGAAAGAAGAACAAGCCAAAGACTTACTATGATCAAGAGAAAAGTTACAGATACTGCAATGCTGGTCAGATTCAAGTTCATAGAGGAACTCTTTAGACTTGGGTTCGGACAGAATACAAAGGATTGGCTTCAGGAAACACATGAATTGCTTTAATTAGCTCAAAATTGAGAGGTAAGACTCAAGTATTCGATAGCAAAAAAGATCTTGCACGTAGGAAAGACAGGACACCAAAGAGGAAAGAAAACTGAATGACAATTGATTATCCACAGAAGCGAGTAATCGTAGAGGTGAAAGAACACAAAACAACGCTGAAGAAATATAGCAGAGCAATTCACAAGAAGAATCTCATTTCTCACTAACACTTAGGAGCTAACCAGAAGGGAAAAAAAGAAGACCGAATAATAAGATTGATAGTCGAGCAGACAGGAAGACTGAATACGAATACCGGAGACTTGAAACCAGATACTCTAACACATTTCCCACTGTTAGGTACATAAATTATGTAATAATTACAACATTTTCATTAGACAATTCTAAGTAATAATCATGCAAGTGGAACCATGAGATCTTGTGCGATGTCAAGCAATTAGTAAATTCATGTGTGTACAATCATTATTGTTGTTCTTGGCTTCACACTTGTGCAATGATTTATGATATAAATGCAAATGAATGGATATACATGTCACGTTAAGCGTTCATATCACTTAACATGTCATGCATATTAAGACTCTAATGCCACGCACATGAAAAATTAAACCGCCCATACAATTTAATATTCGCAAGCGTGTATATATCCTAGTAGAAATTCATATGCACAAATATGTTAAGTTTGCTCATACTCTCTTAACATTCGTGTGCATACTACTCATGCTATGAGTGAGTGTGTGTGTTTCAGCCGCGAACAACAGATAATGACAAGCTGAGTGAAGAAATAATGCATGCTTATATTTATTTTTTATAATAAAGTTCAAAATATTTGATAATTACAAAATACTTTATCTTTTGAAACTAACTTGTCTCTGATACCAACTATTAGAACCCATCTCGACAAAAGTGAAAGTGTGTTTCGGGCGGGTCGTGATGTCACAGGCATGGTCGAAAGAAAACAATACATGCTAAGGCGGATGCAGAGATACTGGAATAGGTTTAAAATAATTACTTTTAAGTAAAAACAGTTTGATTTTTATGCGGTAATTTTTAGAGTTTAAAACAGTAAGAATTTTAAATACACAAATATTTTGTAAAATTCATGTTTTTCAGAGAACTGATACAGATTTCATACAATTATGATTTAAAAGAAGATGAACATGCAAATGATGATAAGTTCTAGTACATATATTATTTATCCTAGCAGTTGTCCATGATTTACCAAACATATTTATTACATAAAAGGGTAATAAATATCTGACAGTAAAAGAAATGTCTGACAGTAAAAGAAATGAAACATAAACATAGAACTTGATACGACGGGAAGATCAATCTCTGAAAAACAGAAGCATGATGCAAAACGGGCTCAAGAACTTGGCGGAGCAGCACGAACGGTAAGGCAATTCCAAAACAGAAAGAAAAAACCTCAAAACATTGAAATAAACAAATGAGCAAAGTAAAAGTAAAGTATGAGCATGCGAAACAGAATTTACACGTACCAGTTTTCATGAATCATAGCTACTAAATCAGACAGGTAGAATAGTCAAACTGAAATTGAATTAAGCTTACTCCGAAGCATAACATATAATAGAACAAGTAATATCATAACTTGCAATCAATGAAGTGTGTAGGTGTTTTGAGTGGGTGCGCATGGTTCACACTCAGTCCAGATACAAGTCTTATTAGAAAAACTTCCTGCTTGTCGTCACCATCATCATGGCCCATGCCCGGCTCAAGGAGGCTTAGTGGGTCCCAACTGGCACCGTGAAGTGATGCGCCCTATGACGCGTCTTAACTCTTAACTTCGTTTAATTTTATTTTATTCTGTTTGCTGCTTCATTTATTTTTATGCACGTGTTTCATTTCATGTAACCTTTTTCATTTACGGCTCCTCGAATTGACCGACCGATGAGACCCTTAATAAAAAAGTCTGGTAACATAGTAATTAGAATGTTAACGACAAGCTTAGGTTATTTTAAGGAAAACATAAATTGAAATTAAATTGGAGCCATTCATATCAAGAATATTAAAATGGCCAAAATCAAGAGTCAATAAAGAATATCAAATTTGGCCATTTAAATGAAATTGATCTTATGTCAAATCATATCAGCAAGATTAGGAAAAGATTTCAATTAGGCCAATCTAAATTTGGCCCGTACAAAGAAGAAATCGATCCCGGACAAGAGCAGAGAAACGATTTTCCCGTTTCTCTGCAAGTGAAGGCCTAGACTCCTGATTCCACGTCGTCGGCGACCACCAGTTACCGCCTCCATCTCCCGCGCCAGCGAAGGCTCGGAATCTGCGCTCACCACCGCCGCTCGTCGCCCCGACCGTGCCGGGAGAGACGACGATCGTCAGACGCAAGCCAAAGTGCGTCACCAACTGCTCCGGCCCGGCCGTGATCCAACCTTCCGACGACGTCGACCCCACCATTCTTCTCTGACGTCATTCGTTCCAGTTCGTGGGAGCACCGTCGACACTAAAATTTCTATTCTGGAGTCCCGCTGCTCGCCCAGTCGCGAATGAAGAAGTCAGGGGCCGAACCGTGCTTTCTCCACCGTGCCAAACCAGTTTGACTTGGACTCACTCCCCCCCCGCAACTTTGGGTACCCTCGCTCCGATCTCATAGTTTATATTTATAGTGCACTAATAAATAATCCTAAGCTTGTCGCGATCGTTCTCTCCTGCTTAATTTACCATAATTCATAAATTATTAGTGCACTTCTGCTTCTGGTTGATTAACCTCGTTGAGGGTTCGATTCGTAGGGCACGTGACAAGTTACTCAAACGAAATTAACGAACTTCTAAACGTCCAAAGCGACGAACTCGGTTATTGCGTGCGAAAATTCAGCCTTTGGCAGCTCGGCCCTCGTGGTTTCTTTTAAAAAAATCAAACCCTAAATTTTTATTTTCATTAAAGTAGTTTATTTTAATCAAAACTTGATTATTTTTCAAAACCCTAGATTTGATCCTACAGCATGAAGGCTGCAACCCAAGTGACCCCAACACGTTTCAATATTTGCTTATCATATTATGAGTTACATGATTCACACTTCAGAGATTTTAGCGAAAACGAATTCACTTAAAGGTGAAAGATCAGGTGAAGGACTGACTTTACTCGAGACTTACAACCAGACAGGTATAAGGAATAAGATTCGATGACATAAGAAAACTAGGTAGAGAGTTTTGAGCCTCATGGGTTCGAGAGGTTAAAGTCATAATAACAAGAAGATTTATCGAGTATATTGTAGAGGTAAGATGACATGTATCGGGTCGGAGATATCAAGTACTCATCTAGGGTAAATCATTCTTTGACACAAGTATTTTTCAAGTAAAAAATGTGCGTTACGAGCATGATATATCAAAATACCAATCACATATTTGCTAACCAAAATTCGTTACAATTATTATCAAAACACTTGTTGCTCGTGCTCAATATTCTATCATTCTCCTCATTATTCATCAAATGAGATCAAATCATTCACCCGAGTAAATATCCAAATAAAATCATTCATCTAAGTGTATATCAATGCAAGACTCGCTCATGATCATAAATTCATGTAATTCTAAATATATTACACTCTAAATTATTAACTTATCAGACTGGATATTCAAGATTTAAACTTATTAACAAACCAAACATCTCAGAGTGAAATCATAGAATCGTAAGAGCAAACAAAACAATTAGGATACAAATCCAATTAATAGATCAATATATATAGAAAAGCAGTCATGAATCAGAGAAAAGAGGCATTAATTTAAATTCGATGCTTGCAAGAGAGAGAGAGAGAGAGAGATCTCTACTTGCCTTAAAGGAGCTGAAATTGGCAGCGACGGCTAAGCGGCGCGAGCAATGCTAACAATCTTATTTCCAACATGTTCAAGGGCAAGCAAGAATGATGTTGACATAAAGAAATCCAAATGCTAGCACAGACAATTATTCATTACATAACTGAATCAAGAGCGACTAAAAGATTTACCTCTCAAGAGTGAGGAGAGAAGAGATTCCACGCGGACACGGAGACTTGACGACGCTTAGGCTAGGGGAAACCTTAATTCGGAGAGGCTTTCTTCACGAACCAACCATGAATGCGACGAACGATGACGGAGAACACAACTACAACGAGAATTAAACGATTATTATGGGGCAAAAATCTGAATCGCAACACACATGCAAATTTGGAGCACAAAAATTATTTCGAAATCAAGAACATTCTGATTAAGGGTGAATGAGGATGATTCTTACCATTAGGAAGTTAAATCTGGGCTCAAGGAGGAGAGGGAACCAAACCCTACGCATACTTTCTCCAAAATCCCGGCCAAGACGAAGACAAAGAGGGCTGCCAACCCTTGGGGGAGAGGAGAAGAGAAAGGGGTTGCGGGATTTAGAGGGGAGGGAAGAGATTCTTCCCTTGCTGGACGAAGAAGGAGGAGGGTCAGCTAAGGATGCTATCGACGGCCCTTGCTGATTGAAGAAGAGGAAGTGGGAGCAGTGCTGGAGTTGCCGGCCAGATAAAGGAGCGCACGAGAGGGAGGCCTCGACCTCAGCAGAAGGAAGAGAGGGAGAAGCCGAAGGTGACGACGACGAGCAGGAGGCGTAGGGGATGGGCGGAATCGGGAGCGGCGGTGCGCACGACTTGCCCTCGGGAGAGAAGCCCTAGCCGATAGAAATGAAATAACGGGGGGGGGGGTCGGTTTTATGTAGGGGAAAAATATTTTTTATATATATTCTATCATTCTTATTATTAGCATTATACTAAAACTCGGGTCGTTACATCATTGAAGATGGCTTGAAAGAGCTCGACATAGTTGACTCCGAGACCACCAAGATCATTGACTTATCACAAGACAAAGCCTTGAGAACCTCAGCGGCGGCCAACCCGTACCACTACTAGCAAACGGGCGATCCATCAACTTTGGGATCGAGGTCGAATTTTAGGTGGGATATATTGTTACACATGTGTGACGACGAAAATCAAGAATTCATTTATTTTAGTTATGTGTGTATTTTTTTCTTTAAGAAGGGATTTTATGGTAAATTATAAGGGAACCGCCTTACTACATAACGAGGAGGCTAGGGAGTATTAGGGTTATCCTTGGGATTACATAGGTTTGGATCTCTCAATTGAGAGAGACTTCAAGGAGGAGCCACCACTTGGAGTAGGGAATGTGTATATTGAAATTTTTATTGTGAAAGCATCAATTTTCTAATTGGTAATAGTATCTGATTCATCTCATCAAAAGGGTATATAAAAGAGAAGATAAGGCTCATTGAGATCTTCTACACAATATGTGACTAATAACATTCTATCTAATAGATAGTTCCATGCATACTTCTTTGTTTGTGTTGATTTTGCTTGGATATCCATAATCGAAGGGATCCGATATTTTCTTGAGATATGAGGAAGGATTGTCATCCTTTAATTAATCCAGTTCTTTCTAACACCTGGAAACATCTGAGGAAGGTCTCTTAACAAGCATTGGTAGTAAATTTTCAACAGTGACACTACAACAATGTTGGCAGTTGCAAATGGTTAGTCAAAGGTTTCCATTGGAAAAGAATCCATGGTAGGAGCCTTGATCAGATTCAGTAGGAATAGGTTTCACGACGGCCCCTAAATTTGTCTTTTCAATGTCTTGATGCCTATATATTGTTGTAGAACTCTGATATCTTTGTGAAACTCCTAAAATATATGTACATATTCTGCCATGTAATTTCGTGCTTGATCTGATTTCATCTTGAAGCCCTGTAATTTGCTATTGATTGAAGGCTTGTAATATGTTGCCGCATGTCTTTGAACACTCTACCTTCAAAGATGGAAGATAATTGATTACAAGGTGAGAGTACCTATGATAGTTTTGAAGAATGATAGGAATTCTTCAAATATTCAAGAGGGAAAAGAATTCACGAGTTATGATAATGACCACCAATATATAACACTTGAAATGAGGAACATAACTTCTTCACAAAAATAAATGCACTCAATTTACATTTCTCCTACTTCAACTGTATGTAACAATAGCATGCATCTGAGAACAAATATTGTTATCCGAAAGAGAAAATATGGAATGAATGATAAATATTTTCTAAAAAGATACATATGAAATTAAATATTCAAGGAACTTTAAGAAAAGAGAAGCATTTAAAAAATTCTGTTACAAGTACTTCATTAGAGATAAAATGAAAACGAAGATAAATAATAAAGAACAGCACTTTCTTATGCGGAACATTATGCAACATGCATAACATACACAAAATCATTTGATGACAAACCTTTTTACCCCATTCATAGGCCTGGTCAAGTAGATAAGAATACTCCAGATCTTCAAAGCATCTCTGCAAAGATGAGAGAGGCTCATTGAAGTAGACAGGAAGACAAACTTTAGTTAAATCCTTCCCAATGTTATCCTTTATCATCGACCAAAGGCTCACTCCTTTTTCCTTCTCAACTGGGTCAGGCAACTTTTTCCGTCTCTTGACATATGGGTAACAAAATCCAGCATAGTTTTCGGAGGGATCATGGCCAATTATCGATATACCAAAATGTTCTTCATCGTCGGAATCAGTTTCTGATCTAAGGAAGCCAGATCCACTGCTCTTAAAAGAACTTGATGAGAGGAAATCTTGTGTGTCAAAAAAGGCATTATCTTCATCCTCAGTCCCTTCTCCAATATCTTGCCTTTCAGTATCATCTTCAGATTCAGTTATGCTTGTTTCTGGATTGAAAATTTGTTATACAAACAAATAAAGATATATAAATACATCAATAGGGTATTTGCTACAATGCAAAAGAAGCTTGCACATGCTCTGAAAGAAAAATCAAGGCATACTAAAAGGTTGGCAGTAGAAGAATATATAAACACCACAAAAAATAGTGCAAATCCAAAATCAAAATCTACAAGCCTGTAAAAGAAGCAAACACTCTAATAATCAATTTTCTCTATTGAATACAATTACAATCTAAAAACCATTAAAATATGAAAATAAAAGGGTAATGATAGACCATTAATATTATGTTTTCATTCATGTCATGGCTTATTCTGATATATAAAGTGCTTTATTGTCCTTATGTGTCATGCACAAAGTTTAATGTGTCATTTCAGATTACCTTTGTTATATGTCAAAAGTACAGGGTTAAACTTACCCAAAAGAATCACCATTATAAATGAAGTCTAAATCCCATTTAATAATAATGCTATTCTGTGTGAAATTAATGGTACGCCTTGCATGCCTTTTCCACTCCTAACTTGTGTTGAATACTTCCATCGCAGATCAGATAGTGGTTTCCCCTGTTTCCCTTTCTTTCTTTATCCATCTGAAGACACATACTTCCTCCTTTTTGCTATTTCTGCAAATACTCCACTGTAATTCATACTTCATTTTGGCCCTTACTTATCATAACGCATTTAGTTTGGACAAATATTAGATTTTTGAGTTCATCCATATTCATTTGGTCTGGGGATCAAGCCCCGTCCTCAACAACCTACCGCATGGAGATGACTCCATGACGGAGAGCTGGTTGATGTGTAAGGGTCACGGCCCGGATGAAAGCTGCCTGGTGCTAAATCCTGGTGGGCCCCCTGATGGGGCTCCAGGGTGGCAGGCAGGTGTGATGCCTGTGCTGCATCATAAAAGTGCACTTTTATGATGTAGAACATGTGTCACACCCGTCTGCGACCCTGACATCACCACCACAACGGGGCCCACCCGACATTACCACCGTGCGGCTTTCATCAAGGCCGCGACCCGGACACCCTAACCAGCTCTCCTCCATGGAATCACCACCATGCGGCAGGTTGTTGAGCCCGAGGCTCGATCCCCTAACCTCCTAGATAAGAGGCTCTCATCAACGCTTTCATCATCAACTGATCCGTGCTTTTCTAATGCAGGACGGAAGTCGCACCTGCCTGCCACCCTGGAGTCCCACCAGGGGGCCCACCTGGAGTCAGCACCAGGCGGTTTTCATCAGGGTCGCGGCCCGTACACCCTAACCAGCTCTCCTCCATAGTCACCATCATGCGACAGAGGATTGAGCCCCGGTCTCAACAACTTGCCGCATGGTGATGACTGCATGACGGAGAGCTGGTTGGGGTCTACGGGCCGCGACCCAGATGAAAGCCGCGTGGTGATGACTCCATGTGGGCCCCCTGGTGGGACTCTAGGGTGGCATGCAGGTGTGACGCATGTCCTGCATCAGAAGGTGATGTAGGGGTAGGCTACTGGTGCACAAAACCTACACCGCAAGGTGATAGTGCAAGGGTGACACGCTAATCCAACTCTACATGCAATGCGGTCGTTAGTGGTGATGACAAATAATTAGGAGCAATGATAACTTATATTTAACACCATGCAAATATTTTGAATTGAAAAACAACAAATTAATTTGACAAATTATCATGGCTTCCTCCGCTCGGAGGGCCAAAGCGAAGCATGAGGCGAATGTCTCCTCCTGCAAATTATTAGTGTACCAAAACAAAATCTACGAGCAAAAATCACAGCATATGTTTATTCATCAAATGAAAATGTCAAATCAAATAACACAATACTATAAAAGCTCACAAAGTAGAGGGCTGAACCGAGACACTGAAGAATTTGAGGTCCGGATGTGTAGACCGGGTGGTGTGCTGTCCTCGGCGATGGAACTGGTGGCGTAGTGGCTGTCCTCGGCGATAAACAAGGGTGAAAACAGACAATAAAATGGTGGATCCGAGTTTCCTGGTGGTGGGGGGAGGGTGGTCACTTGATGAGGGGGGTTTATGTGAAGGCGGAAAGATCGGTGACGGGCCGGGATTATTTTTTGGTAACTAAGGGTATTTCCTGTGGGATTCCGGGTGGTGGATTGTGGCTTTGAGGTGGGGAAAAAGGAGACTATGGATAAGTAGTACCTTGGGGAGGAGTTTGGAGGCCTAGGAGTCGTCACCTAGGGTTCCACGACGTCAGCACCGGGGAGGGATCACGGGATTCCCGGATTTAATGTCTCCAAAATCTGCAATGATCTGAATTCAGCCCCCTACCACTCTTATAGTCTTATTTATAATAAAAGAAGCACTAGAGCATCTCATTCGACGGCTATGATTGGCCGGCGGGAGATGCCTCAAAATACATGAAATAAAAGTCCAAAAAAATAAAGTAATATAAGATTTTGACTCGCGGCGACGCTCCGGACGCAATCGCGGAGTCCGATCGTCGATCCGGGCACGCCATATATGGAAAGTTGCAAAATCAGCCCCGAACGGGCCCAAAGCGCGTCCTCGTCTCTGCTCCGCATCAATCTCCTCGACTTGAAAGAATTCATCTCCCGATGAATTAGGATCGGAATTCTATCACTAATCGCCAGGCATAACTCGAAGAGGTCCACCAGAAGTCGTCCAAGTGTCGTCGGCGGAAGGATGTCCCCGCCAATCAATTCCCCCTGACTGAAAGGATGTCATCTCCGGTGAATGGAGAAGGTCGTGGTGATGTCAAAGTCCGGGGGTGAAACGATCAAGCTCTGATGTAAGTATCCAAGTGTCATTTGCATCGAGGCGGCCCCGCCAATGTACCAAGTAACGACGACGCGGCCCATCTGTAGTGGAAACACTCTGGTGGGATCTGATCTCCGTGATGCTCTCATCTCTCATCTCTCAAAGGGTGGAACCCGGTGTGAACGGCGGTACCAGTGGTGAAACCAAAGAAGACGAATTCCCAGGTGGAAGGGTGGTAGCACGGGGTGGACTGTGGTAGTCATCAGATGTAGGTGGAGTAAGAGAGTGGTAAGGCAACGAAAGTGGAGGTGGGGGCGGTTGGGCATCTCCACTGCTCGGGTCCACATACTTGTGAGGCTCATAGTACGACGTCAGATCCTCGACATTAAACACCGGGTGAACTCCCATAATTGTTGGGGTATCGAGCCGGTAGGCGTATGTCCCAATACGACTAATAATTGAGTAAGGACCCATTCACCCGACACTTAGCTTTTTGGGAGGCACCGAGGGTAGCCTCTCAGGGCAGATTCACACCATTACTTTCTCGCCTTCATTAAATATCTGCTCTCGCCTCCGCTTACCTGCATGGGTTTTATTGTTTTCATTGCTCGTAATTATCTGTCGGCGGACCGACTCATGCAAATGTCATGTAAAAGACACAACAGACTCATGCAGGTAATGCAAATGATGCAAAGACAACGCGACAGACACGGTACACTCCTTATAGGAAAATCTAATAATATCTGAGATGTCTCTAAAATATGGTGGCCTATCAGGAGATTCTTTCGGTGGAATATAAAAATATTCATCTAGTGTGAGACGAGTGCTCAGATGATCTTGAGAGACAACAATACTCAATCACAAGCTCGTAATGAGTCAGATGTCTCTCAGGGAACGTAACACATCAAGGGGCTCACGAGGAGGTGTGTACGACAAGTCATCGCAGACAAGACGACCACCTGGGTGAAAACTGTGCACACAGACTATAAGTCGTGACTCTAGAATATGATGAGCGTCCCAGACAAGAAAGAACACATCGGGTGGTTCAGTGGGTGGCGTGTCCCCAAAACTCATCCAGAGTGTGAGGTGTCATAAGGTAGCTCCTCACAATATGAGTATGCTCAAATGGGCTCAAGGTAGGCCCTACATATGTCATGCTCCAGTCAAGGTCCCTTCTTTGGGGCAAGGCCAAAGATGATAATGAAATAGGCGACATACCTGAGTCGCTCACCCGAGTCTCATCCTCACCAAGATGTGGCAGATCATAAGGAGGCTCAACAGGGGGCTCGTCATAGGGCTTGTCACTAAGGTCAAGGTCCTCCCGATGAGTACCATCGAAAGGGGTAGTGCCCTCGTGCATGGGTGACATAGCCACTACGAGATCAACACCAGGCTTTGAGCACTCGGTCGCAACGTGGCTCCGGGTAATGCCAAGGGAAAAGCGACATAGACCTACGCTCAATAATGAGTCTGCGGGTGCGGTGTCAAGACATGAGTCTAGGGTATGAGTGTTAATCAACCCCGGACATGCCAAAAGTGGAGGTGTGGGTGAGGGGAACAACACTACAGACTCAATAGGTCGCTCAGGCTCACCCTCCGTCAGAGACAACAAAGACGGATCAAAAACAAGAGATAGGTCACTCACTGTACTAAGCATCTCGCTGGGGTGAGAGCAATCCGTATCAGGTATTTCTTCCGTCGTGGGTGACAGGGTAGTGGTAGACATCGTGGTGACCTCAGTATGAGAAGGACTCGTACTGCGGAGGTCAAGATGAGGGTCCAACCGACTAGCTCTGGCGGATCTCAAAGATTGTTCGTAATGAAAGGCAAGCTGATGCGCCTGCTCGAGGGACTTCGAGCTATGATAAACCACCTTAGTACAGATGTCAGATCGAAGCCCAGACCAAAATCTGCAAGTGGTCATGGCTGAGTCCTCTCGGATATCGCTCCTCACAAATAACTCATCAAAGCAATCCCTGTACACAGCGATAGACATGGATTCTTGCTGAAGGAAAAATAGTTGGTCGAGCAAGCGACTCCGATATGATGAAGACAGGTACCTCTGACACAATGTACGCTTCATGTCCACCCAACTAGTGAAGCGACGAACACGGTCTCGCTCGCGGGTCCTCCCAACGCTAGCACAATATGCTCTCGCCTGATTTAAAAGTCTAAGTTTCACAAACTTAACGCGACGCTCACCGAATAACTCAAAATGATCAATATAATACTCAATATGCACAAGCCAATAACTGAAGGACTCGGGACTCGATGAGCCGTCAAAGGAAGGGAAAACTGTACGAAACTGGCTCTTAAGATCTCTCTCAAAGTGACGATCTTCATAATAGTCATCCCTAAGGTAATCTGGTCGAGTCGAAGGATCAACACGATTCGCTCGTGTGCAAGGATATGAACGATGACAATCATCAAACTGATCGTCTCTAACATAGTGAGGTTGTGTCAGCGGGTCGACACGACCTCGTGAAGTGGTGTGCCGCAAAAGATAATAATCATCAATATAACGTGAGGATTTCTCTGAAGTCGCTCTATGAGATTGGGTATAAGCGGGCTCATGATCTCCAAAGAGAGGAGAGGAACAACGACGATAATTAGTCATGGATGAACCTAGAAACTCTATATGACCTACCACTACAAAGCATGCAAATGACCTAACCTTGACCTCTGATACCAATTTGATGTAGGGGTAGGCTACTGATGTACAAAACCTACAACGCTAGGTGATAGTGCACGGGAGACACGCTAATCCAACTCTACATGCAATGCGGTTGTCAGTGGTGACGACAAATAATTAGGAGCAATGAGAACTTATATTTAACACCACACAAATATTTAGAATTGAAAAACAACTAATTAATTTGACAAATTATAATGGTTTCTCCGCTCGAAGGGCCAAAACGAAGCGTGCGGCGAATGTCTCCTCCTGCAAATTATTAGTGTACCAAAATAAATTCTACGAGCAAAAATTACAGCACATATGTTTATTCACCAAATGAAAATGTCAAATCAAATAACACAATACTATAAAAGCTCACAAAGTAGAGGGCTGAATCGAGACACTGAAGAATTTGAGCTCCGGATGTGTCGATCGGCGATCGAAGATGGAACCGGTGGCGAGGCGACGGTGGCAGTGGCTGTCCTCGGCGATAAACGGTGAAAATAGACAATAAAACGGTGGATCCGACCACGTTTAAGTAGATCCGGGTCGGGGGAGGGTAGATCTGATGTGTAAGAGCGGATCCAGACAAAAATAGTAATAAGGGTGGAGGCAAACGTCGGATCGAGGGCTGAAATTCTCAGAACTAGCGTGATCTAGAGAATAGAGGTTATTTAGTAGTGGATCCACAAAGGGGAGATTTACGGAGTGGCCAGCTAGGGCTTGAGGAGGTTTCCGGGTGGTGTGTAGGGGAGGAGGGTGGTCGGCTGGATGGGGGGTTTAAGGGGAGTGGGCGGCTGACCTGTAGGAAGGAGGGGAGGCGAAAAGCACGGGCTGGCGGTGAAGGTGAGGAACCGGCTATAGGAAATCAAAATAAACTTTGGAAATGAATAGTGATGATTATTTTTGAACAGTAACTAAACTGTCTGCAGGAAATTTACGATGGGATTTCAGCGGGTTGTAGGGGTGATTCTGGGTGGTGGATGGTGGCTTCGAGGCGGGTAAAAGGAGGCTATGGATAGGTAGTACCTTGGGGAGTAGTTTGGAGGCCTAGGAGTCACCTAGGGTTCCACAGCATCGGCACCAGGGAGGGATTGCGGGATTCCGGTATTCAATGTCTCCAAAATCTGCAATGATCTGAATTCAGGCCCCTACGACTCTTATTTATAATAAAAGAAGCACTAGAGCATCCCATTCGACAGCTATGATTTGCCGACGGGAGATGCCTCAAAATACATGAAATAAAAGTAAAAAAAAGTAATATAAGATTTTGACTCGCGGCGACGCTCTGGACGCAATCACGGAGTCCGATCGTCGATCCGGGCACGCCTTATATGGAAAGTTGCAAAATCAGTCCTGAACGGGCCCAAAACGTGTCCTCGTTTCTGCTCCGCATCAGGAAGTCTCATTACTTAATATAAGAGTTCACCTAACCTTCTACAGACTTCCCACCCGATCAAAAAAACAGACCATACTTTCCAAAGAATAGGACGTGGAACGGAGAAAAGTATAAGTCACGAACACAAATAAATACGAAGATGAACCAATGCAAATCACTCCAAAACTCCTTCAAACACCTTTGTGACCTCCTGTTGTCTCTTTTATCTCACTCGTGCAAAGGTTTTCCCTTCGTAAAGATTCATATTTGCAACAAATGGTTGCGACAAATCTTGCTCTTTTGTGACACGCCAATAGCTGCCAATAATTTTTCTTCGAGGAAGAACTCGCACACTTAGTCATAAATGGCTCCAAAACTTCTTCGAACACCTTCGTGATCTTCCGTTGTTCTATTTTCATTCCCCTTTTAGATGTGTTGAATAACTTATAAAGAAAGGCCAGGATAATAGGCTCATGTAAATCCCTCTTAGGAATTAATCCTACACCTTATGATGGTGTTTAGGCTCTCCGCTCTACTCCTATGCATATATACAAATACTTGTGTAATTGTGTTGCAGTCATGAAAGAGATCTGAGAAATTAATAAAATATTATTTTTCCCTCTCTTCTATCGCATTTCTCTACATAGTCACAGAGCGACCCGATCCTCAGATTTCACGCGTCTACTGAGTTCCTAATCTTCCTCAAAGTTCTCGTCATTGTGGTCAGCTTTCTTCTAACTGCAGATCTGCTATGTGAGGACTCCCTCCTCCTGCTTCCTCTGTGTTTCTCTTCCCCGATTTTATAGAATTTCCCTGCTGCCAACCGGGCCCCACCTGAAGGGTGATTGTCGCGGTCTCCTCCTAACTGCTCGGCTCGCTCTTTTGTGGTCTCCACGTCACTGGACTCGCTTCCCTCTTCAACTCGCTGGTCTCCATTTCGATTGGCTCGTGTTGCCCTCTGCTCGTTTCCGTCTCATGCTCAAGTCGTCGAGATCGCGTCGCCAGACCTCCAACGCTGTCAGAGCGCTTACGCTGCGAGCCCTTGACTCACCTCTCTAGCTTACTTATGGCCGCTGCCGATCCCTTTCTTCTTTAACCGTCGTTCCTAGGCATTGTCGAGCGTTGCTCGTGTTCTGACTATTTTAACCGCACAGATTGTTGCTTCCTTGTCCGACATTTTTGACCGCTACTCATGTTTAGCTGCTTAGATTGGTGTTTCCCCAGCTCCTCCTGATCGACAACTCTCTAGCTTACTTTAGCGCTTGCTGCGTATGCTCGAAAGTCCCCGGCCTTTCTCTTGATCGCCGATTCGCCGCTCCCCTTTGTACTTGCCTCGCGCCTCGACAGTATCAGATCCCCTGACCGCCCTTGCCACGCTCCTCTTCTTGGTATCTCATCTTGGCGGTCAAGACCTTAAATGATGTCTCGTCTCTGCTGGCTCGTGCAACAAATACTCCTTGGTATCAGATCCCCTGATCACTATCTCTCTTAGTGGTCGAAATTTTTTTCTGGAGTGGGTCCACTCGGTGCGTCGTGTCCTTCGGACCAAAGGGTTTCTTCATCACTTTACCAAGGCACAACCAACTACCCCCACCGAGGACTGGCTCCGCAATGATAGGCACGTTCAGAAGTGGCTTTTGAACTCTATGGACAGTGAACCCTACTGTATGCCATGTATCATGAAACAACCAAATGTATGTGAGATGAACTTCACTTATACTCTAGCAAGGATAGTTTGCAACACCTGTTTGATATCTTTACTGATCTTCAGTCTCTTGATCTAGGAGTGGATGCTAACCTGACTCCCCTTGTGCACGGTCCAAGACTTTTATTGAAGCCTGGATTCAACATTAACCTCTGATACGACCCGGAGCCGCTTCAGAGAGGTCTATCATCGGAAGAGGCCAAGGAACCGGGTGATTCACCGGTCTTCGGCTGGGTATTTGGGGGGAGTGTGGCGCATCCCCTAGTATTGAAGTCAAAAACTGGCCTCAACGAGAGTTCGGACCTTGGGGTGTAGCCGACACCTATTTCTCCCAAACCTCGACCCAAGACTAGCAACAAAAAACTAGAAACTGACCCTAAGCCTCAGCTGGGAGGTCCCTCCACTAACCCGAAAGTTCTCTGAGCGCTTCCCCTCCAAAGCCAATTGCTGGGCTAGGAGTACCTCAGAAAGCTCTAGAAGAAAAAATGAGAGTATCAGAAAAAAACCGCCTTCTGAGTTATCCTGTGGGTCTATTTATAAATTTTCATTATCTGGTCTGCAAAAAACGTACTTTTGCTACCCTAAAATTACTAAAATGCCCTTGGGCTGGTCTGCCAATAGCCAAACTCCGTTGTTCTGAGGGGCTAAATGCAGACCAGGGGTATTTAGGTAATTTCAGGTCTGGTCCCATCTGGCGGAAGCTTTTCCTGCTGAGCTCTGCGGGAACCCTGCTCACTGTGAGCGCGAGCCTTCCCGCCTACCCCGCGCGGGAACCAAAAGACTGAAGGGGCGTTGAATGAAGAGACATCACTCAACGTCGAGGGCCGATGGGCTTCCGCCATCCGGAGGCGCGAGCCCCTGCTCCTGCCCAGGGCGGGAGCCTTCCCTCCCGCCCGCCCTGGTTCTGCCATGGCCTAAACCTAGAATCTGCGTTCGATGAATTTGTGTTCGACGAATAACGTTCTCAGCTCGACAAATTGAGCTCGACGAGCTGGCGTTCGACGAAAAGTCGTTCGATGAATTAATGTTCAACGAATGGCGTTCGACGAGATGGCGTTGCTCGACCCCTTCCCCCCCTCTTACGGCGAGAGCCTTCCCGCCCAATTTCTTATCTAACCCAATTTTAGGCCCAAAGCTAGCCCAATACGGGTCCTTGGGGGGATCTTGGTCCCACCCAGCGAATATGGGGTTGTACACAATCCCCGCTCTTTGCGAGCTAGCCTTGCGCTCGGAAAGATACGCCCAACCCCCAATATTCGGTGGGTACTTTGCCTTATAAATACACCGTCAAGTTTGTCTCTCAGGCCACCCCTGTCGTCATTACCCTCTGCTTGAGCCTCTGCAAGGCCATGAAAATGCGTACCAAAAACGTTGAAAAGCCGCTCTCGGAAGAACTTCAGGCCCGCCTCGCCGCCGCCCAGGCGCGGGCTCGCGCCAACTGCGCCAAAGTTGCCTCTTGGCTGATGGGCAAGAGGCCAGCAGGCGAGAAGCCAGTGGGCGAGAAGTCAGCTGGCGAGAGCTCCCGCCCAAAGAAGAAGAAGAAGGCCAAGCCGGTCAGGCGAGACCTGTTGAAGGAGAACCGAGCCTCGCCTAACCCAACTCATAACCGTGATGAGATCCCTTCTTTTATGCTGGAGGTACTTTTCTCGCCTTTCGCCTTACCCATTAGCGCGAACTGTCAAAGAGTTGAAATGTGGTTACGTACTGAAGTACCACTCTTCTCGCAGGGGACGGTGCCAAAAGATGTCGCCGACTTTCTACTGGCGGGCACAGAGGCGACCCGCCTTCACAATGAGGATCCACAATCTGTTTCGGGGTCTGCGCCACCGGTCTCGGGGGCTGCCCTGCCCAATACCCCGGCCGACCACACCGATCTGGCACCTGATCTCGCCATCCCTGCCGGAAGGGTTGTCACCGAGCCATCCGCTCCTGCGCCGGGATCCCAACCCTCGGCGAGAGAGGGTGTCTTTGTTCCCCCCTGGGCGAGACCGAGAACCTAGAGCGAAGGACGTTTCGTCCAGGCCGGGGCAAGCCGCTCCATCTGCTCTTTGGAAAAAGTTTAGAGGGCCAGCCCGGCCCTTCTTGCCAACCATCGGGGGAGGGTATCCATCGCACTTCAGGTATGCGAGAGCCTCCCCACTTTTCTTTCGCTCCCCTCCCATTCTGACCAAAATCTGTCCTCCAGAGCCGAAGGAGCACGAGGCGGAAGGGGAAGGAGACGAAGATGATGAAGAAGAAGAATACGGGGAAGAATCGCCCCTCTCCTCCGCTGGCGAGATGGAGGACTTTCTCGAGGCCTCCGGAAGCAGCAAGGCGCGGAGGCAGAGGATTGCGACAGTCCTGTCGAAGCTCGCGCGGCAGCAGCGGGCCAACTCAGTAGCGGTGAAGAGAATCCACGAGATGATGGAGCGGCGGCTGGCGATCGTCGAGCGGGACTTTGCCTACCTCATTGGCGGGGCGGAATCTCCGGAGATGCTTTCCGCCAAAACCTCCCCCGGGAGATACGTTGCGCGGATTCGAGATCAGCTCTGTCTAGCCAACCAGGGGCTGACTGCCCTGACGGCCTTCTTCGACCCGTGAGTCCCTCCGAGGTCTGGCAGGCGAGAACTGGGTCGTTGGCGGTGGGAGCCGTACTGAGCCCCGTAGGGCTAGCCTCTTCTTTACCCACCTCCTCAGCCTACCCTTCCCCCTTTGTACCACATGCGTCTTACGGGAACAGACAATTATTATTATTAGTATTATTTTTTTATCATCATTTTTATCATTGCTGTTTCGTGACTCTCGCCCAGCGAGAGCCCCTTTATATCTGTGTCCTTTCCATCTGTGTTTCATGCTCTCTTTGATGCTTCATGAATGCCTGACTCATACGCCTTGCTCAACACTTCTCGCGCACTGCGACCATTTCACTTTTCCCTAGCCCTCCCAGGTGGTTCTCGCTTCCTGCAGAGACCAGGGAAAACTGACGAGGCAGGACGAAAATCGAGGCGTCAAGACATCAAGATTTGCTGACTTGTTGACCGTCCCTCCACCCTATTTTTTAGGGAAAAAACTCATAATTACCGCCGACACGTTCGACCGAGCGACTACCCGGGCCCTCGTCTACGACGCCACCCAGGCCCAGCTTCGCACGGTCCAGCTCTCGCACATGGCTGGGCGCTGCACCCTCACCATCAAGCGCAACCTTGTCGACATGCTAAAGACGAGGGATGCCGCTGCGGCTGAAGCGGCCACCCTGAAGACCGACTTGGCGGCTGCCTAACAACTTCCCTCCTCTCGCCTGGCCGCCGAGGTAAGCGGGACCCTCCAAAATTTCTCGTCCTCTTTAATAAAATATATATATATATATATATATATATATATATATATATATATATGTTTTTTCGCTTAACCGGACCGTCTCGTAGGATTCCGCGAAAGCCGAGTTGTCTCGCGCGAGGGTGGCCGACGTCGAGTGCGAGAACCAGCTGCTGCAGGCTGAGATGAAGTGCTTGGAGGAGACCCTAGCCCTGGCACAGGCCCGGCCGTCGCTGGAGGAGAGAGTCGAGCGCCGTCAATACTCTGCATACGAGATCGACGTGATTGTTCAAGAGAACGCGCAAGCCACCGCCAAGATGGTCATCGAGGTGCTGCGGGAGTCAGCGCTTTTGAACAAAGGAGGCGAGACCCTCACGGCGCGAGGGATCTTGCCCTGGTTGTTGGAACCCATCCCCAAACCTGTGGGAGAGGACGACTCTCCGATCAATGATGCGGCAGAGCTTGTCCTGAACGAGGAAACTGGCGGCAGCTCACCCGGCGAGTCCTCCGGCTACACCCCCAGCGGGACCTCCAGCGGAACCTCCGGCGGGACCTCCATCGGGCCTGCCCAATAACGTCCACATCTTGCTTTGTTTATTGTAACCTTACCTTTATTTTTGTACATTCATTTTTGTAAACTTATCCTTTGTAACTTTTGTAAGGGGAGAGATTCCCCCGCTGATGCTTACCACTTTTATATTGTATTGAAAGATCTGCCTTTTCGCCGGAATGTTCGTTGCTCTTGCGCAAACCCTAGGATCTTAGGTGGTGACCGCCACCCGTAGGAAGAGTTGTCTAAGCAAAACCTGTCGGAAGGGGCCTGCCGAAAGCCTTGCCAAAAGGGCCGTGCCGGGAACCCCGCTGAGAGGTGCTTGCTGGGATCCCCGCGAGATGGCTATGGCGAGAGCCCTGCCAAGAGGGTTATGCCGAGAGCCCTGCCGAGAGTTTGGCCGAGAGACCTGCCAGGAGGGTTATGCGGAGAGCCCTGCCGAGAGTTTGGCCGAGAGCCCTGCCGGGAGGGTTATGCCGAGAGTTTGGCCGAGAGCCCTGCCGGGAGGGTTATGCCGAGACCCCTACCGAGTGGGGTCTGAGTCATCCCATCCTTACTTAGGACTGGTGTAGCCGTTTGTAAACTTGTTATCAAGAGCTTCGTGACTCCGTCATGATTTCAACAGCCCTGTTTGCTTGGTGTGAGCCTGGTCATCGGGTCCACCTGGGACCACTTAAACAAAACACCCCTTTTTCCTTCTTTCCCCCTCAACAGATCTCACGACCCTGTCAGCCAGTGAGAGCCTGACAGCGGGTCTACTTGGGGTCTTGCAAGATATTACCACAATCCTTCCTTTCCCCCCATGCGAGACTACAGACCTGCCAGCTAGTGAGAGCCTGGACAACGGGTCTGCCCGGGGACGAGTGCGCCTTTCAGCCCTGCCAACTAATGAGATCTTGAGTAGCGGGATCCTCTCGGGGTATTCCCTTACCCCCCAGGCGAGCCTACGGACCTGCCAGCTAGTGAGAGCCTGGACAGCGGGTCTACCCGGGGCCGAGTGCGCCTTCCAGCCCTGCCAGCTAATGAGAACCTGAGCAGCGGGCTAAGTTATCAAAGGCGCAAGGCGCACCGAGGCGCAAAGGGTCCCTGGAGCCTAGGCGCAAGGCGCAAGGCGCAGGCACGCGCCTGAGGCACGTGAGGCGCAAAATTGGGGAAATAAGAAATTGAGCGAATTGGGCGCTCAATTTGCTGAAATTGAGCGAATTGGGCGCCCAATTCGCTGAAATTGTGCGAATTGGGAGCCCAATTCGCTGTAATTGTGCGAATTGGCCGCCCAAGTCGCTGGAATTGAGCGAAATCGCGGAATTTCAGAGATCTGGGCGCCCAATGCGTGGAATTTCAGCGAATTGGGCGCCCAATTCGCTCAAATTCAGCGAATTGGGCGCCAAATTCGCTCAATTTCAGCGAATTAGGCGCTCAAGTGCGCCTAGGGGGTGCCTCAGGTGCATCGAAGATCATGTTTTTATCAAAAAATTTTTTAAAATAAAATACCTTGAAAGGCCCGGGCGCGCCTTGGCGCGCCTGGGAGCCTGTAAGGCGCGCGCCTAGGCGCGCCTGGGCGCGCCTGGGGCACATCGCCCGCCTCAGCTGTGCTGAGGCGCGGCGGGCTGCGCCTGGTGCGTCCGGCTCCTCAGGCGCGCCTAGGCGCGCGCCTTGATAACTATGGCAGCGGGAACCTCTCGGGGACTTGCAAATTTCCATCTCCCTTTCCTTTCCCCCCAAGCGAGCCTACGGACCTGCCAGCTAGTGAGAGCCTTGACAGCGGGTCTATCCGGGGACGAGTGCGCCTTTCAGCCCTGCCAGCTAATGAGAGCTTGAGCAGCGGGATCCTCTCGGGGTATTCCCTTACACCCCAGGCGAATCTACGGACCTGCCAGCTAGTGAGAGCCTGTACAGCGGGTCTACCCGGGGCTGAGTGCGCCTTCCAGTCCTGCCAGCTAATGAGTGCCTAAGAAGCGAGATCCTCTCGGGGTCTTGCAAATTTCCATCTCCCTTTCCTTTCCCCGCAGGCGAGCCTACGGACCTGCCGGCTAGTGAGAGCCTGAACAGCGGGTCTACTCGGGGACGAGTGCGCCATTCAGCCCTGCCAGCTAATGAGAGCTTGAGCAGTGGGATCCTCTCGGGGTATTCCCTTACCCCCCCCCCCCCCCAGGCGATCCTACGGACCTGTCAGCTAGTGAGAGCCTGGACAGCAAGTCTACCCGAGGCCGAGTGCGCCTTCCAGCCTTGCCAGCTAATAAGAGCCCGAGCAGCGGGATCCTCTCGGGGTCTTGCAAATTTCCATCTCCCTTTCCTTTCCCCCCAGGTGAGTCTACGGACCTGCCAGCTAGTGAGAGTCTGGACAGCGGGTCTGCCCGGGGCCGAGTGCGCCTTCCAGCCCTGCCAGCTAATGAGAGCCTGAGCAGCGGAATACTCTCGGGATATTCCCTTACCCCCCAGGCGAGCTTACAGACCTGTCAGCTAGTGAGAGCCTGGATAGCGTGTCTACCCGGGACCAAGTGAGCCTTCTAGCCCTGCCAGCTAATGAGAGCCCGAGCAACGGGATTCTCTCGGGGTCTTGCAAATTTTCATTTCCCTTTCCTTTCCCCCCATACGAGCCTACGAACCTGATAGCTAGTGAGAGCCTGGACAACGGGTCTACCTGAGGCCGAATGCGCCTTCCAGCCCTGCCAGCTAATGAGAGCCCGAGCAGCGGGATGCCGGGATTCTCTCGGGGTATTCCCTTACCCCCCAGGCGAGCCTACGGACTTGCCAGCTAGTGAGAGCCGGGACAGCGGATCTACCCGGGGTCGAGTGCGCCTTCCAGCCCTGCCAGCTAATGAGAGTCGGAGAAGCGGGATCCTCTCGGGGTCTTGCAAATTTCCATCTCTCTTTCCTTTCCCCCCAGGCGAGCCTACGGACCTGCCAGCTAGTGAGAGCCTGGACAGCGGGTCTACCCGGGGCCGAGTGCGCCTTCCAGCCCTGCCAGCTAATGAGAGCCGGAGCAGCGAGATCCTCTTGGGGTATTCCCTTACCCCCCAGGCGAGCCTACGGACCTGTCAGCTAGTGAGAGCCTGGACAGGGGGTCTACCCGGGGCCGAGTGCGCCTTCCATCCCTGTCAGTTAATGAGAGCCTGAGCAGCGGGATCCTCTCGGGGTATTGCAAATTTTCACAATCCTTTCTTCGGCCACCGAGCGAGCCTACGGACCTGCCAGCTTGATGGGAGCCTGGGCAGCGGGTCTACTCGAAGCCGCCCAAAATTACAAACACTTCGGAACCTGTGAAGAAACAATCTTTAGAATAACTATCACAATAAAGCATACAATCTTAGCCATGCTAAGGATAAAAACGTTTCAGGTCGTCGCCACTCCATGCGTGACTCATGGATACCCCTTTCACATTCTGGAGATGGTATCCCCCCTACCCCAGGACTTTTTCAACAATGTAAGGCCCTTCTCAGTTAGGGTTGAGCTTACCAACGGCCGCCCACCTTCCGGCGGTGTCGACCTTCTTCAAGACCAGGTCCCCTTCCTTGAACTGATTTATCTTGACATGTTTGTCGAAGTACTTGACTATCCTTTGTTTGATCTCCTCCTGTCTGACGGCGGCCACGTCGCGAAGTTCCTCCACCATGTCCAATGAGAGCCGTAGCTCCGCTTCATTTCCTTCCATCCATGCCTTGTCTCCTTTGTCTGCGGCCGCAACCCGTGGGGATTGGACCTCGAACTCTACGGGTAGGACCGCCTCACACCCATGCGAGAGTTTGAAAGGGGTTTCGCCAGTGGCCATGTTTGGGGTTGTTCGCAGAACCCACAACACCGAGGGGAGCTGCTCCACCCAACTCCCCCTCAAGTTCTCCACCTTCTTCTTGAGTAGGTTCACTATGATTTTGTTAGCCGCCTCCACCTGCCCGTTGTTCCCGGGGTGATGGACGGAGGCAAACCTGAGGTCGATACCCAACTGAGTGCAGAAGTTAATGAACTCCTCACTTGCGAACTGTGGTCCATTGTCCGTGACAATGGCCTGAGGCAACCCGTGTCTACAGATGATCTCTCCCCAAACGAAGTTCCTGATGACCTGGGAGGTTACTTTGGCCAACACCTTGACCTCCAGCCACTTTGAGAAGTAGTCGATTATAACCAAGAGGAACCTTCTCTGCCCGCTTGCCGGAGGAAACGGTCCGACTAGGTCCATTCCTCAAATGGCGAAAGGCCAAGGCGTCGTGATGCTTCGAAGCCGTTGAGCGGGCAGGAGTTGGAGGGGGGCGTAGAGTTGGCACTTCTGGCACCTCCTCGCAAACTCTGCCACATCCTTCCTCAGGGTGGGCCAGAAGTATTACTGCCTGACCACCCTTGCCTCCAACGTTCTATCTCTCGAGTGGCTATCACATTCTCCGGAGTGCACTTCTTCCAAAATTCTTGAGATCTCTTCCTCTGCCACACATCGCGTCAGAAGACCCGATAGCATCTTTCGATGTAATCCCCCTTCGTGCATAAGATAGTGAGCCGCTTTGTGCCGAAAACCCTTTGCCTCCTTGACCCCTTTGGGGATGATGCATGTGGTGTAGAAGGCCACGAAGGGGTCCACCCACGACGATCGTCAATCCACTTCCATCAACTCCCCCTCCTCGATTGCTGGATGAAATAGCTCGGTCAAGGTTCCCCCCCTCGGGGTCCAAACTTGGCTAATCGGTCCACTGCTTCATTCTCTTCCCTAAGGACATGCTGAATTGAGAATGCTCGAAACCCACCGATGATCACCTTCACCTTGGACAAGTACTTCTGGAGGGTGGGCTCCCGGGCTTCATATTCTCCCCTGATCTGCGACGCTACCACCAGTGAATCTGTGAGCACTTCCACGTCGTGAACCCCGAGCTCCTTGGCTAACCGCAACCCGGCTATGACAACCTCATACTCCGTCTGATTGTTGGTGACCGGGAAGTGCAGCGCCACTGCTTGCTCTATGGTGACCCCTTGAGGGCTCAGCAACACTACCCCTCCCCCAAGGGAATGCTTCCCCGAGGATCCATCAACGTACATCTGCCATGCTTCCCTTAGCAGTGTCTATTCCCCCTCCAGCTCTATGACGTAGTCAGCCAAGAAGTCAGCCACCGCCTGCGCCTTGATGGAGAGCCTTGGTACAAAAAAGACGTTGAACTCGCTGAGCTCAATGAACCACTTGGCCAACCGCCCCGAGTGTTCCACCCCTTCAAAGATCTTATGCAGTGGGTGGTCGATCAGCACCTTGATTGATTGAGCTTGAAAGTATGGCCTGAACTTCCTGGCTGAGACGATCAGAGAGAAGACCAACTTCTATAAGATGGGGTAGCGTAGCTCAGCCTTCTTTAAGATCCTACTGACATAGTAGATGAGTAACTGTCTCTTCCCTTCTTCTCTTACCAACACAGAACTCAAAGCCTCAGCCCCTACCCCAAGGTAGAAGGCCAAGTTCTCCCCCTCCTTTGGGCTCTGTAGGAGCGGCGCTTGGGATAGTTGAGCCTTCAATGCCCGGAAAGCCTCCTCACATTCCTCCGTCCACTCAAACTGATTGTTCCCCCGAAGCGTTTTGAAGAAAGGTGAGCATTTCTCCCCGACATGAGAGAGAAACCGACTCAGCCCGGCCAGCTTACCCGTCAAGCGCTGAACCTACTTGGCGTTGCGAGGCAATTCCAATTCCACGATGGCCTTCACCTTATCCGGGTTAGGCTCGATCCCCGTCGGGGTTAGAAGGTGTCCGAGTAACTTGCCTCGGCTTGCCCCGAAGACACACTTTTGGGGGATTAGCCTCATCTTGAACTTTCGCAGGGTCGCGAACGTCTCCTCCAAGTCAAGCAGGTGTGAACCTACATCCCTGCTCTTTACCATGAGGTCATCGACGTAGACCTCCAGGTTCCTTCTCCTCTGGTTTTTAAACACCCGATCCATCATTCGCTGGTACGTAGCCCCCGTGTTCTTTAGCCCGAAGGGCATCATTTTATAGCTGAAGCATCCCTCCCTTGTGATGGAGACATACTTGACGTTGGGGGGATGCATGCGGATCTGGTGATAACCTGAAAAAGCATCCAAAAAACTCATGATAGAAAAACCGACGGCTGAATCAACCGGCGCGTCGATCCGAGGCAGGGGGTAGCAATCCTTCGGGCATGATTTATTCAATAAAGAGAAATTTACACACATGCGCCACTTCCCATCACCCTTCTTTACCATTACCACATTTGAGACCCTACGTGGGTACTGAATCTCCGAGATGAAACCTGCATCGAGAAGCTTCTTAACCTCCTCGCGGATGGGATCCTCCAGCTTGGTGGCGATGGTCCTCATCTTCTGGCAAATGGGATGCGTCTTGGGATCCAGGTTCAGGCGGTGGCAAGCCACATCAACGTCAATGCTCGGCATGTCCGCCGCGCTCCAAGCAAAGATGTCAACATTCTTTTGGACGCACTCCTGCATCCTTGCCTGGTCTTCTGGGCGCAAGCCCCCACTGACCCTCACTTTCTCTACCTTCCCTGCCCTGCTGATGACCTACATTTCCACGACTTCCTCTGCCGGCTCCAGCCGAGACTGCTCCCTGTCGGCCCTTTCCTCCTCTTCTCCCAACTCCTCCTCACCTTCTACCCTCTCAACCTCCATCGACTCCAACAGGGTTCCCCCAGACAACTCCACTTCTTCACCCCTCTGGGTCTCACCCCCAGCTTCACCTTCCATCCATTGCTCCCCTGCAGTCTTCTTTCCAGCCTCACCTAGGCTCACCACTCCTCTCTCCACAACCTCCCCTTCAGTCTTCTCTCCCGCCTCACCCAGGCTCACCTCTCCTCTCTCCACAACCTCCTCTTCAGTCTTATCTCCAGCCTCACCCAGGCTCACCTCTCCTTCACCTGCAGCTTCCTCCCTCGTCATCTCCTTTTCTAGCTCCTCCGCCTCCGCCATCCAGGATATGGTATTGACGGCAGTCACGTAGCATTGCCTAGCCACCTTAGGATCCCCTCTGATCCTGACATGCACTCCTCCGCGGCTGAACTTTAGGCACTGATGGAACGAGAAGGGGACGCAACGAAAGGCGTTGATGAGAGGTCGCCCAAATATTGCGTTATAGCTACTCGGAGCGTCAACGATGACGAACAGACAGTTCCTCGATACCCCCCCCTCCAACGTCACATGCAGCCCTACCCTTCCTTCAACTTCCTTTCGCTCCCCCGAGAACCCAAACAACGGTCCATCCGAGGCTAGAACTCTCCGAGCTTCCACCTTCATCTCGTCAAAGGCTTTCTTGAAGATTACATTCACGGAGCTCCCGTTGTCCACCAGAATCCTGGAGACCGTGAAATTCTCTACCGCCGTCTGGATCACCAAGACGTCGCAGAACGGGTCTTCGTAGTCAGGCATGTCTTTCACCGAGAAAGTGATTTTTTCCTCCGGTGGGGGAGTCTGGGAGGTCGAGGCGACGGTCCTTCGATACATGGTTTGGAAGCTCCCCTTACGGGTGGCTTCAATCCCCACACCCCCATGGATCACCTCGATCCTTCCTCGGGCTCCCACGTCCACCCGGTCTTCAAATA
The DNA here is from genome assembly GCA_039583875.1 of Platanthera guangdongensis. Classification (NCBI taxonomy): domain Eukaryota; kingdom Viridiplantae; phylum Streptophyta; class Magnoliopsida; order Asparagales; family Orchidaceae; genus Platanthera; species Platanthera guangdongensis. The sequence continues at coordinate 24,658,273 of CM077151.1, forward strand.
TATCCTCTCCTCCTTGCAGAACTTCCTCAATCCTTACGGGAGGCTGCTGCTGGGTCTGCCCCTTGCCTACCTCATATCCAAAAACTCTGGGCAGGTGGCCGTTGCGTGACCGACCTCCTGATGAAAATCACAGAAGGGCAACGCCACCCTGCCCTCTCTCCTCCTCGCTCCTCTCCTTCCTCCTCTTCCCCTCACTATCTCCATAGCTTCCTACTGCGGCGGGAGAGGGACCCTCTGTCCCTACCTCCAGGCCGCTGGTTGAACCTCCTTTGCTCGCGGTGGTTGTCCCTTCCTTGGAAACCACCACCCTGTCCCTGAGTGTGACCTTCCTGGGGCCTCCAGCCCAACCTGTTGTTCGGCTCTCGTGCCCTCGGGGTTCCTCTCTCCTTCTCTCCTCTCTCTGCTCTCTCTGCCTCCCTACTTCCGATTCCTTCCCATCATCCTCCGCCAACTTGGCCAACCTCTTGGCAAACGCCGGATTGGCCGCCTCGATCTCGATTTCCTTCGTCGTCCTCTCCATAAGCTCCTCGAAGGAGGGGGGGGGGAACTCTCGTCAGCTCCATGCTAAAGAAGTCGGGCCTCAACCCCAGAGTGAAGGCAAGCATCACCGTGTACCCCGACATCTCCTAAACCTGCAGAATCTCCTCGTGGAACCTATCAACATAGCGTCTCAGCGTCTCCTCCGACTTCTGCTTGATGGCAAACAAGCACTCTGCTCCCTTCTTCCTCTTCTTGGACGTTGAGAACCTTAGCAAGAACCCGCGTCGCAGATCCTCGAAGCAGTAAATCGAACCTGCAGGCAACAGGTGGAACCAGTCCCTGGCCTTCTCCTTTCGAGTGATGGCGAAGAGCCTACACCTGAAGGCATCTGTCATTTGCCTTATGGAGACGGCATCTTCAAACCACTGCACATGTTGCGTGGGGTCGTCCCTCCCCGTGTAGTAGGTCATGTCTGGCTCCCGGAACCCCTTCGGAATCAGAGCTGAGATGATGAGCACACTGAAGGGGCTCCCGCCCCTTGCCTGTCGAGAGGATTCATCGCACGACCTCGACTCGCTTGCCCTGTCCGCACTGGTCTGTCCCGGGAACAACTCTCGCCCGGGGACATCCCTTTCTGCAGCTTCTACCGGAACCTCCTTTCTCGGGCGCTGCCCGGGAGCGTTCTCGCCTAACGACGGAGCAGCCGCCACCGGGACCTGAGAAGTCTCCCACTCGCCTCTTGCCGAGAAGGCCAAGTGGATGGTCTGCAAGACTTTTCGCCTGAAGTCCTCCAACATCCCCAACGTCACCCCACTTTCCCGAGAGGGAGAACCTCCCGAGCAAGCTCCTTCTCCTTCACCTCCAACCATGAGACTTGATTTGAGATTTTCTTGTATCAGCTACGGTCCACGCTCACCGCACCACAAATGTTGAAGCAAAAAATTGGCCTCAACGAGAGTTCGGACCTTGGGGTGTAGCCGACACCTATTTCTCCCAAATCTCGACTCAAGACTAGTAACAAAAAACTAGAAACCGACCCTAAGCCTCAGCTGGGAGGTCCCTACACTAACCCGGAAGTTCTCTGAGCGCTTCCCCTCCAAAGCAAATTGCTGTGCTAGGAGTACCTCAGAAAGTTCTAGAAGGAAAAATGAGAATATGAGAAAAAACCCGCCTTATGAGGTATCTTGTAAGTCTATTTATAGATTTTCAATATCTGGTCTGCAAAAAGCATACTTTTGCTGCCCTAAAATTACTAAAATGCCCCTGAGCTGGTCTGCCAATAGCCAAACTCCGCTGTTCTAAGGGTCTAAATGCAGACCGGGGGTATTTAGGTAATTTCAGGTCTGGTCCCATCTTGCGGAAGCTCTTCCTGCTGAGCTCTGCGGGAACCCCGCTCACTGTGAGCACGAGCCTTCCCACTTACCCCGGGTGGGAACCAAAAGACTAAAGGGGCGTTGAATGAAGAGGCATCACTCAACGCTGAGGGCTGATGGGCTTCCGCCATCTTGAGGCGCGAGCCCCTGCTCTTGCCCAAGGCGGGAGCCTTCCCGCCCGCCCTGATTCTGCCATGGCCTAAACCTAGAATCTGCGTTCGACGAATAATGTTCTCAGCTCGACAAATTGAGCTCGACGAACTGCCGTTCGACGAAAAGTCGTTCGACGAATTAATGTTCAACGAATGGCGTTCGACGAGATGGCGTTACTCGACCCCTGAGCGAGAGCCTTCCCGCCCTCTTACGGCGAGAGCCTTCCCGCCCAATTTCTTATCTAACCCAATTTTAGGCCCAAAACTAGCCCAATCCGAGTACTTGGGGATCTTGGTCCCACCCAGCGAATATGGGGTTGTACACCTTGGGCATCAAAGATTACTCACACATGTATTCTAAGTTCTTTGTCGTAGGAGTAGAGGAAACTAACCTCCTGCCACGACGGATCTCGCTACCCAACAAGCCCAAAAAGAAGTTGTTGGCATAGTCATGATGATGACCCGTGTTCACCCACATCTCCACAGCACCCGTGCAAATATACTCTAATCCTCCACCCAACCCTCTCTCTCTCTGATGTGTTTTCCATGCTCCTGAATGTGACACCGCCTTTTGATACTCCCGACACTGTCTCTCAAGCTCTTCTTCAACAATCTCCTACTACTGCTGGGAAGGTCATCTTGAGACTACTTGCTATCGTAAGCACAGTGTCCCTCCTACACATCCTTGCATCTATGACGACTGCTGCTCCCACTGCTACTTCCACTGACGTTGTTGCATTACGTACTAAGCTCCAGAATCTTCAGGGCCTGCTAGTTGATCTTCGGGTTCTGTTGCGACCATCTCTAATGAAGGTATCTCCTGCTTATCCTATAGTCCAAATTGGATTATGGACTTTGGGGCAAATGAGCAACCAATCATATTACTCCGCAGAAGTTCATCATTGTGACCAATGATGACAATACTCCCGTTCATGGTTCTGAAAACATGGACCTGACTTCATATCAACCCATAACAAATGTCTCTTGTGCTTTATAGGTCTCGGAGGCTTCTTAATTCCAATCCTCGTTTTGAGTTAAATGCTCCCTAGTTTTCCACATGGAATAAGAGCTTGGTTCCTAGGGTCGATGCCTTGGGCGTCTATCTACCCGAGATCATTGTGTCCAATAGAGCATTGTTTATAAGTTGCTTATGGTGGGAGCTATTCATACTCAGTGGCTCCACACTAGCCATGTCCTTCGCCTATCACCAACAAGAAGATTGGCAAAGAGAGGTAATCACAAGATGGAGATAGGAGAAAAAGCCAAAGGAGTGGATAGGGGCTAATTTGGACCGAGTATTGCTACGACACCTCACACAACCCTCCAAACAACTCCATTCAAGCTGGTATTCGATTGGATCCTCTGTGCTTACTACTAATGGAAGATCTATAGTTCCAAGGGACTTAGAAGGCAGCAGAAGAGTCTTCTAATGGATGATCAATCACGCGAGGTTAAGTGATATTTGATGAAAAACTGAACCTCGGATAAGATTTAATAATGGGCTTCTCTACTTTGACAAGGTGACAATGTGCCCAACTGCTGCGGCTTAGCCCCTTGTTACTGTTTTGCTAAAAGCTCAAAGCTCAAAGCCCAAATATCTAGTAAGGCCGTTTACTGATTCAAAGCTGGTTTCGTGCCAATGATAAAATGATGGTTGAACAGTTCAAATCTTAAACCTGAATTTTAAACAGAAGGCTGCATCAAGGCTCTTTAGGACTTCAACCAAATTGAAATTTAAGTACTGCTTAATTAAAGAGAATAGAAACCATTCACATAAAAATATTATTTAATAAAATAAAAGCTCCTAAACTTAAGAAATAATTAAATTACTAAAATAAATTCATCACAATCCAAAATCTTATGTTTTCAATGAATATATTTAAAGATCTACAGCAGGGTGTGCCTAAAGGATTTGTGAGGTACCTCCAATTTGAACTAGAAGTCAAGAGTTTAAGCAAACGTCTTTTTACTAGGGCAAAACTGATCGCATTATCCGCTTCCTGGACGAAGCATTGGAGGGAGTTTCATGAATTGCACAGCCTTACCTTTAGTAAGGAAGCTGATAATACAATATACAAAAAGAATGCTGGATGATTAAAACTTCTAGATGCAAGAAACAGGCTGTCTTAGTTTTTTTACTTAATGATATAATAGATAAGCCTCATCATTTTTTCCTCATCTATGAATGATAACTGCATAGCAAAAAGCTGTGCAAGTGTTCTAGTAACCACCAGTCAAAGCATACATTAAAGAATAGACCGTCTTCCCAAACTAACAAAAACAGAACTGAGCAGACCGTGCTTAAATTTAATAAACATGACTAGCTGTCAGCAAAATATTTTCTTGCCGGACCACAGTCCCCCCAAAAATGAAAGTAATCAATTTTTCGGAAAACATAGTCTCATCATCCTGAGACTACTTGTGGTGACGATGACACGAACACGAGCGATCTCATCCCCGGTATTCATATGCGCGGTTTATACACGCTGTGCACGTGCTTCTGTGACAGTGGCTAAATGACAGGCGAGTTCATGTTATCTTTTTATGCTTGCATGTGTATTTTCTTTTAGTAGTAGTAGACCCTATATATAAAGGAGTCCAAGTTTTGCACTCATGCTGATTATCGTGCTTTTGAAGGAAATTAGAGGAGAGAACGTCCCTGTGTTCCTCCTTGCACGAGACGTCCGCCTATTTTGTATCACTTGGTCCGCCTACATTTTCAGGGCGTCGATCCTGTCACCATGATGTATTCGGCTCGCCCTCTTCTGCGTGATCTACTGCGGAGAACCTGTCTCCTCGTGCCGCCAGTCAACCTCTCCACTTGCAACACAAGGGAAGGTCGCCGCCTTCCGCAAGCTCTGCAACAATTCCGCACTCCCCCTCCTTTCACATCTACCGCAAACAATGCAGATTTTGCTCGCTACCTCCAACCCTCTCCTTCTCGTATGCCCTCCAGCTAGAGTCACTTCGTGCATGCCCGTGATTCACTGCATGGTGTGAGATAAGGATGCCCTCCTTCAGTCGAAGCTCTATATGATTGCATGAATCTCGTCGCAACATCATCTCTGATCTACAAATCGCGGTCCGCAACATCCATTCTCTTCTCTTCAATCAGCAAGCTACCCCACCGCTTACCATTCCTACGACCCGTCCGCAGCCTCGGCTAACAACACAACCAACCCTCTTGGACTCATACAACCACCATGCGAACCTTTGATGGCCCACCCACGCAGACTGGACATCCCCGTGTTTGATGGGTCCGACCCCATGTGACGATTGTCCCGCATGGAACAATATTTCTATTTACAGAGCAAAATCGAGCTTCCAAAGGACCCCTCACAACCATCTACATGGAAGGATTGACCCTCCACTGGATTCGTTGGATACGCCAATCCAATCATACCCTCTCTTGGTCCGCCCTCAAGGACGATTTGATCTGGCACTATGATACACGCCACACCGGCAAGCCGTTCGAGCGCCTAAGCAACGTTCGTCAGACGGAGCCGGTCGACACTTACATCGATAAGTTCATCAAAGTGGATACACATTTTGAACTTGCACTCGACCACTACTTGAGTCATTTCCTCGCCAGCCTTCACCTGCATATTCGAGCACGCCTAAGCGTGCATGACCCTATTACCCTCCCTCAGGGCTATGGAGTATGTTAAGGAAGATTTTGCCATTTTCTCCTCTAGTTCCCCCCAGCGGACCACCAACACATTGTCCATACCTCAACCCTATCACTACTCGTCCAAGCCTTCCTCCTCTCTAGGTCGTCCTTCATCCAAGTCCCCAGCCTCCCCGGATCAATCTCCACCGTGACTTCCTCAAGGGCCCCCTCGCCCCAAGGTGCCATTGTACAAAATGCCCCCCCCCAAAAAAAAAGTACCCAGACCTATGCAACAAAGGCCTTTCTTTCTGCTAAAAATGCCCTTGTTCCCCAATACATGGCTGCCCAAATAAGGATTTCAAGATGCTCTCGGGAGAGAGGATGACGACATTGGGTTGGCCGATTTTGAGGCCCTGGAGTTAGAAGAGGATGAGTTGATTTCCCCTCCTCCAGCTCAGCTCAACCGCCTTAATATCACATACTAATCGGTGGGAGGTATAACTGGTCTTTGTACTATAAAACTAGCAGCTTCACTCCAGGACCGCTCTGTGGTGCTTATGATCGATAGCGGGGTAAGTCGCAACATCTCTCAAGATCTTGTGGTCAAACTACAACTTTAAGCGACACCCGCCCCGAACTTTTATATGTACCTCGGAGAAGGCAACCGCCCTCACACGACGGGCTGTTATGTGGGCCTTTTCCTCACCATAGGCTCGTATACAGAAATAACTGATTTTTACGTCCTCACACTTGGTGGCCTTGACGCCAACCTCAGTGTTTCCTGGCTACGTACTCTGAGCGTAAATGGGAAGGGATTTACTCACCATGACTTTTGAGACATCGGGAGCTTCCCACCTTCTGCAAAGGGACACCTCCTTAGCCTGCTCACTTATCAGTCTGCGCTCCATCCTCAGGATTGTCAAACCTAAACTTCATGTTCTTCTGTGACACATTTGGAAAGGCGCGCCCACCGCTGATTCTTCCGCACCCAGATTTCCAGCTCATGTGGGGCAGACATGCTCCCATCTTCACCACTCCCAACGGGCTTCCTCTGAACTGAGCTTCAGACCGATCCATTGTCCTTCATCCCGCGGTGACTGTGGTATCCGTTTGCCCGTACCATTATGGTCATGCTAAGAAAACCTCCATGCAGACGATGATGGTGGAGATGCTACGTGCAGATATAATTCAGCCAAGTGCCAACCCATTCTTGATCCCCGTCCTTCAGATGCACAAGAAGGAAGGTAGTTGGAGGTTTTGCGTGGACTATCAGGAACTGAACAAGCTCACGATCCATGATAAGTACTGATTCCTCTCATCCACGAGTTGTTGGATGAACTACCAGGGGTGACCTATTTCTCCAAATTGGACCTTCGATAGGGCTACCATCAGATCCGAGTCTGGGCAAAGGATGTGCCCAAGATGACTTTTCGTACCCATGATGAAAACTACGAGTTCTTAGTCCTTCCTTTAGCCTGACTAACGCCCCATGAACATTTCAGTACACCATGAACGATGTGTTTCACCAACACCTACAGTTGTTTCTTCGCGACGCATCAAAAAAGTTCCTTTTTGGTCAGACACAAATCAAACACTTGGGTCATATCATTTCAAGGATCGGGTTATCCATGGACTCGACCTAGGTCACAATCGTCCTCCAATGGGATACAGTATGAGGTTTCTTGGGCCTCATGGGGCATTATCATCACTTCATCTGCAACTACGACACGATTGTACAACCATCTCCTCAAGAAGGGGGTATCGTTCGGGTGGAGCCCGGTGACCCGAGAGGCTTTCCACAACTTACAACAAGCATTGGTCTCATCCCATATTCTTAGCATGCCAGATTTTACCAAGCTGTTCGCTATCGAGTGTGATGCCTCCGGGAATGGACTGGGCGCCGTCTCATGCAAAAGAGTCGACCCATCGCCTACTTCAGTAAGGTCTTTACCGATCGGCGTTCCGCGGCATCAAGATACAACATTGAGCTACATGCATTGGTTTCGTCCGTTCAACATTGGTGTCCATATTTACTTGGCCGCCCTTTTGTGGTATGTATTGATCACCATAGCTTACGCCACCTCTAGAGTCCAAAAATCATGAATTCAGCGAAACAACTATGGATCGCCAAGCTCCTGGGTTGTCACTTCTCCATTGAATGCAAGGTAGGGGCAATGAGCACCGCGACAGACGCCCGCTTGCACAAGGATGTCAGTGGCACTCTGTTGGTTGTCTCTCACTAGCGGTGGAAAGCTGCAGTAACCATCCTGCCAAGGTGTGGACCGATCCCCACTACGCTGCCATGATCCAAGACCTGCAGCAAAACCCGAGATCACACCCCATCTTCCACCTCGCAGACGACCAACTCCATTACCGCGACCGTCCGATGGTAGAGGATTCATCATCATGGATTCCTCGCTTCTTCCATGAGTTTCATGCAACCTCTGCCATAAGACGCTAGGGCGTATACCCCACCTATCAAAAATTAGCCATCGCCTTGTACTAGCGTAGCAAGATGCGGGCAGTGCATCAACTCGTCGCCAATTGCCTAACCTGTTAGAAGACCAAGTACAAGACTCTTTCTTCGGTCGGGTTGCTCCAACTCCTACCGGTTCCTGACAGAGTATGGGAGGACATTGCATTGGACTTTATCGCTCGACTTTCCCGCTCTTAGGGATACGATTGCCTCCTTATTGTGGTGGACGCCACTCTGCGTATGTGCACTTCATAACCATCAAGCACCCCTACACGGCCAACTCTGTCACCCAGATTTTTAAAGGGGAAGTGGTATGTCTATAGAGTTTCCCCCGTTCCATCGTCTATAGAGTTTTCCCCGTTCTATAGAGTCCCTTTTGGCAGGAGATGTTTCGTCTACATGTCACCGAGTTGCGATCAGCAAGACCTACCATCCCCAGACCAGCAGGAAAACAGAAGTCCTCAACTGCTGCATCAAAAAATACTTACGTTGTTTCGCTACCGAGCAGCCCCGCCAGTGGAAATAATGGACAGTGTGCGCGAAACTGCGGTCAACACCTCCTACCAGACCGTTGATGGACTTCCACTGAAGATTCTGTTCAGCCTGCCTAGGGAGGGCCAAGTGCAGGCCATAGCCACCGATCCCCAAGATCGCGACAAGGCCCTCTGCCAACTGAAGCATCATCACCTCCCGCTCAAGGGTGGATGACCCAACAAACCAACAGACACCATCGCGATGTGGTCTTCTCATGGGGCAAGAGGGTGCTCGTCAAATTGCAACCCCACCGTTAGAATTCTTTGATCATTCGCCTATATCCCAAAATATCTGTCAACTACTTTGGCCCCCTCATGATCCTGAAGATGATAGGAGAGGTGACATATCACCAACAATGGCCCCCCAACAGTCACATTCATTTGGTCTTTCATGCAACCCATCTCAAGTGGGCGTAGTGAGATCACCCCATCCAAGCAACCCTATTTGAGGGATTGATAGTCGAGTGCATCCCTTGTTACGATCCTATTGCAGTGTTGGGATCACAACATTGAGGATATGCAAGGTCAACCGGTATAACATATCCTCATCTAGTGGAGGGACTGCCTACAGAGGAAGTCGCGTGGCTCCCGGTGGAGTAGATCAAGTCCCAGTTCACATACTCCAACCTTGAGGATAAGGTCATTGTAAAACCCAAGGGTATTTATACGAACACAAGTGATCTCATCCCGGGTCAGTAGTATGCGCTGGTTACACACGACGTGCATGTGCTTCGGTAACTGCGGGTGAATGACGGGTAGGTTCATGTTATCTTTTTATGCTTGCTAATGTATTTTTTAGTAGTAATAGACCCTCCTATATATAAAGAAGGATTCTATGCTTTGCACTCATGCTGATGATTACCATGTTTTTGAAGGAGATTAGAGAGAATGACCATGTGTTCCTCCTTGCCCTAGACATCCGCCTATTTTGCATCATACGATTCATCTATCAAATAAAATTGTCTATCCGAACAATAGAATTGGAATTCTTACTAATAACACTCAATTCCCGAAATCAATTCCAATTACATTCAAACGAACGGTCTCTTATTGAATTTTCTCTATTAACAGCTGAAGAATCTAGCTAAGTCCAAAAAATTGAAAATTCATACGAAAAATCATAGATCTCAATACATTGCAAGTAAAAGGAAATGTTAAGAAACATCAGCACCAGGAAATAACATGTAATAAAGAGAATACATGACACCATTCATAATATGACATACCACTGGATTTATCATTCCTTGTTAATGAAGTAGATTCATGTTCTTTAGACTGCCTTTGACTCTCAGTAACGAGAGTATTCTCCAAATCAACTTTTTCTGTCTACGCCATAAGGCATCAAGAAAATACTTTTTCATGAGACCAAAATGACCAAGATAATTGAGAGAAATAAACAATCTTGATGATAAATGCAAACAAATTGTAGAATAAAAGAAAACAATTTGCACGTAAATCAAGATTAAACAGATATATAAACTTTTGGTAAAATCAGCCTAAATTGATTCATCTTTCAGTCCATCCTGAAACAGAAATGTTCAAACATTTTCCATCCATTTCACTTGTTTGAAAGTCAAATGATGCTCGCAAGAGACTAAGTTCCACCCATCATCTCTTAACAACAAGCATAAAATGTTGTGTACCTACAACAAGGTCACCTATCCCCAATCATTGGGTTCTCAGTAGTCAAGGTACATGGTCAATGGAAAGAAAACTTTGTATAATCTATGAAAGATAAACACATATTATGTAAATAACCAAACAGCATTGAGCCAATGCAGCTATTGGAACTATTCTTTCAATGACGCCAAAAAATGTGTTCATTCCCTATTGTTTCTACTAATACAGTATGCATTATACACTAGCACAAACACGTGAACCTAACAACGAGCACATTTATAAATGTTAATTTTAGTGAAGTCTTAAAGTGAGTGCACCTACGGAATATCATCTCAACCCTCCATTTCTCATTCACAAGGTTCGTACTTTGTAAACAGAAGCATTGGTGGGCATTTCACAAGATCAAAGAGAGCAAGAGAATGCAACAAACTTCGTGAAATATGTGGAGCTAATAGTAGCACGGCGAGAGCAAAATAGGATCACAATGTGTGGGAACTGGGAACATGAGCACAAAACATGTCTTGCGCGAACAGGGGGACGCATGTCGCGCACAAGAACCATAAGTCGACCGAAATGCCGGAAGGCGCACAAGACTGGAGAGTATGTGAGAACGGTTGGTCGGTTGCCCGAGATCGGAGGTCACATGGGATGCCATAAGTCGTACGAGATCGGAGCGTGCATGAACTCTAATACGTGAGGGGGTGTCACACAAAAGGGTCACTTACAAGCAAATGAGTGCATGAGAATTTTTCAATGAGAGTAAAACCTTCATGCGAGCGAGAGAGCAGCAACAAAAGGTTTTGACCTACTCTATACCATGTGAGAGAAACCAAAATGCTATTTCTTTGTCCAACTAACAAGTATATACACATATTCCTAGAGTGGAAGAGATGCACATTTTCCCCCTACACAATGTGGGACCAAATAACCCTACAGAACAATATACAAAACTACTCATACTTTCTATATACCTCAGTTACATAAAGAGGGAATTTATCTATTGAATAAATTCTCTTATTTCAATATAGTATCAGTGGAAACATTAAAATGTATCCACCTCCTCCCCAATAGACGATCCCACGCCACTCCAGCCCTTGCCTCTACTTGTTGGAGCCACCATTGCTCAAGTCCACCATTGATCAGAATGCAAGCATGATACTTCGACTTCTTCCTCCATTCCCATAGCTCAGCAAGTTGATGACCTCATAATTTTTGATGAGCAAATCGGTTTGGGTATCAACCATCTCTGGCATTACATTAAAAGAATCCTCGCCATCTAGAAGATTTCAATGAGTTGCATGAAGATGTGGGCGCAGCAAATAGCAGTTGAATTTTCTGCTAGTCCATGAGCAACTATGTGGATTGATAGACTTAACCAATCTTGATAGTTACAAAGGATAATGCTACAGCATGGAGGTTGTTGTTAAGAATGAAAAGTAATATATTGCTTATGTGCCTTACCCTTCAGACAATTTTGAAGGAGGTACGTACTACTAACAAGTTTAATTCCACTATGGGCAAGAGACCCTACGTAGCTCCCTTTACCCACTACATCTACCGCCAACACCAACATGAGCCTCCAACTCTTCAAGTTGCCACAATATCCCCTACAAAGCATGCATACTTTAAAATGCTCCGTGTATCGGCTCGAACGCGTATCGGAAACGGGAAACGCGTTTCCGAAACTCCAGGAAACACATTTTTAAATAATTTTTTTAATTCGGAATCGTGTATCCCACTTGCAGGATACGAGATTCTCGTGCGGCAATGAGTCCCGGTGCTTATCTATTTCACACTTTAGGTTTACACGATTCACACCCGTCGAAGCTCTCCCCTCTTGTTGTTGTTTCTGTTCCAGATCCCGCCCCTGCTTTCAATCCCGCCCTGCTCGTAAGCTCTTCCTCCTCCTTTTCTTCTTCCTTCTGGTCTTCTTCCTCCTCTGCCTCCTCTCTTCTTCTTCCTCTCTTCTTCTTCTTCTTCTTCTTCCTCTACTTCGTCTTCATCTTCTTCCGGGTTTTGATCATTGTCATTTCCAATATCTTGTTTTTTTAGAAAGATACCTCTCTTGTATTGAATTTTGAGTCTTCTCCCGCCTACCTTGATTTATTTTTTGTTCTATGGCCATTGTCATTACAGTAGTTGGATTGAGATCAATGATCAGATTTTTTTTTGTTGTTTCTCCACTGCCTCCTAGAGGTGCACTTCGCTATTATTTGTACATCCTCAAGATTTATTCCTATAGAAACTATCTATTAGTGTAACTTAATGATATATTTGTGTAGTGGTTATTCTTGGCATTGGCTTAGGTTATGTCGGGCTTCCATAGAGCTTAACTTATCGCGTATGTTTCTTTAAAGCACCCCCACGTTATATTTTGATGATCTAAAACTTAAGGTGAGTATTCCGAGTTCCGACATGCTAATGCAAGATACCTATAATCCATCAAATGCATCTAGTATTGGTTTGATTTCAGTTCTAAATAGGTCACTTGCATTGCATAACACATTATAATTGTTTTGCAAACTATCTCTAAGACATTTGATACTTATTTATTGTGTAGAATACTTATTTTCATGCTTGCATGTACTCCTATTCATCTTAATACTCTTTTGTATATTACATGCTAGTTCGAAATTATTTGCTAGTTTACAGTATTTACAGTGTTTACATCATTCAAGATATGCACAATTAGTTTGTTAGTTGTCTTACTTTTATGTTAATTAATACTTATAATAAAATAATTAAAAAAAATTAAAACGTTTCTCGTATCCTTATTTTTTTAAAATCACGTTTCGTATCGTATTTTGTATCATGTTTATGTCCCCATGCTACATAGAATATCTCTTCCGCACCGACTACATCCACATTCCATGCCTTCTCCTCTTACCCAAACCATCAACAACTCTCTACATATGGTCCGTTGTTCCTAATCACCATACAACCTTCTTTTAACCTGAGCTTGTTTCCCCATATCAATCCCCAAAAAATAATCTCCACCTTAAACAATTATCTTCTCCGCTAATGGTGTCATGGCCTCTTCTCCTATTTCTAAACTCTCTTAAGTCGAACAATATCTGAGTATTATTAATATAATATTATGTAATGTTATGAGGATATATATACACACACGCTGTACACACTAGACTAACTGCTCTTGGGATGCATGAGTTGCGCCCGCGAGTGACTGCATAGGTTGCACCCACCCCTTTTTCTCGGCTCCCCCCTCTTTCACTTCCCCCTCTCACCCTATTTAACGTCATTATCTCTAGGGGTGAACATTAAAAACCGCAAACTGTAAAAACAGCCCACATGATATAGAACATACCGATTTTTAAATCAAACAACAGAGTTACAGTGTCATGCGGTTTAGAACTTTTGTAAATCAAAAGCAGTGGCGTGCGGTGCAATTTCAGATTTTAGAAACAACAAAACCACACGACACTGCTTAAGCAACAAGTTCTTATTTCCAATAAGTATTTATGAATACATAAGTTAATTTTTTTAAGTAACTTAGTATACAATAATTAATACATTAAAATATAAAATATCCAATGGTAAATTCCAAACTGCACACATGCATGATAGAATAAGAATTTATTTACTTTGTTTTATTATCAGTGTGGTATTAGTAGTGTAAAGCTAGAAAAAAATTGTCAATTGCAATTGCGCAACTCGTCTCTATCTACTTGGCTTTGTGTTCCCATTTCTTAACTATAAGCACCACTATGCAGTTTGCTCATTCGTCATTGATAAAGTCTCGTCATTGATAAAGTCTCCATCTCATTGTTGTTCTGTTGCTAAGACGAAGGTTCTTGTTTTTTATATCATGAATCAAAGTTGTCAAAGCTCCTTTTCTGGATACCTCATAGTCAATTATTCTTTTCAGGTTCCTCTACAAGTGTTATATAGGGATTGTGATCTCTCTGTGAATTCAATGCTTATCTTCCAAAGGAGATACTTAACAGCTAGAGAAACTTAATCTAAGATTAAAACTATGATTTTATAAAAAGCTGAGATTATAAATCAATATATGTAGACTTTGGCTTAAGGCTTCAAAAGGTTTGATACGATTTTTAATAATTGGAGAATGCCCACATACGTCTTTTCTCAAGCCATCAAAAAATTAGCGTGCAAAATAACGAACCACAAAAAATTGTAGTGCACCGAAGTCGCACCACAATTTTTTGGTTTGGTGCAATTTTGTTTGGGTCAAATCATACCCCTATGGTGCAGTTGCAGATTGGGCACAAATAGCGCAAACCGCATTCCACACCACCTAATTATGGCTATGTTTGGGAGAGATGTTGCTGATGGAAAAGTTGTTGATCGAATGCAACTGATTGAATAGAGGACTTTGAGAAACAGTGATGAAAAAGAAGCAAACTGTTAAGAGAGTTTATGCATAAGTGTTGATCGAATAGAGCTTTTATTGTCTTCTTCTTTCATTAGGAGGTGAATCAGAGGCTCCATCGAAAAAATAAAAAGAAGAAACTATCAGTTTTGAAGATCCAATAATACAAACAGTCAACGAATGAATAAGAAATATTTGTTGGTTTTCGACTCGCAAGAGGTAGTCGTAGACTCTCGCTGGAGGTTGACTTGCTGGAGGCTACTCGCTCTATTTCGCTAGAGCGGTCGACACGAGAAGACGAGAGAGTTGCGATCCGCAGGTTCCAAAATCGCAATCACGCCCTATTCAACTTTCCGAATAGACCCTAAAACGTTGGTTTATGAAAAGCGCTTTTCACAAAGTTGCGCATTCAAACGATCTTATAACGGAGGCTGCACCCCTATTAAACTTTCTGAATAGACCCTAAAACGCTGGTTTATGAAAAGTGCTTTTCGTAGAGTTGCACGTTCAAACGATCTAATAACGGGGGATGCGGTTGGGATGCAACTTTTTGATCTGCCTGAGTTGTCCCAACTATACCTTATATCTCCCCATAATTTGATGTTAAAATGAAGAAAAAATGTCAGCTTTAGTATAATAATATTTTAGTCTAATCAGTTGAGTATCTTATCTTCCCCTCTCTTATAGGTTTAGAAGATCTAGAGTGATTTTTTCCTCTCTCTCTCTCTCCCTCACTCTTATCTCTCTCCACTATTGACTGAGTTAATCTAACGGTTGTGAATCCTCAGACAGTGTTAACAAATAAATATGCATATTCTAAAATATGTAGTATATATATAGCCCTAGAATAATAGAAAGTTTTTTTTGCATTTTTCTCTTCGATACTTGATGCTAAAAATAAAAAAAAATTATTAGCTTCTAGTCTAATCATAGTTTTGTCTAATCAGTTGAGTATCTTCTCTCCCTCCCTCTCCTATAGGTTTAGAAGATCTAGAGAGATTTTTTCCTCTCTCTCTCTCTGTCACTCTTCATCTCTCTTCATTATTGATTGAGTTGATCTAACAGTTGTGAATCCTTTGATAATGTTAGCAAATGAATATACATATTCGCTTATATGTAGTACATATATGTATATATCTGTGTGTGTTGTAAGAGGAAACCCAAGAATAATAATAATAATTCATTTTTCTCCCATGCCGAATTGGCATCAGAGCTCGTAGAATAACCTCGTTGTCGCAGCTTCTCTAGGACCTTGAAGCTTTGTTGCTACTTGTCAAAGCTTCGTCAAGCTTTTATACTAATTTCTATTTTCCATCCTAACTCTCCTTTCATAAACTTGAATCTCGCCACTCCTCACACACGACAGACGAGGGTCGTTGGGGGTCGAGACTCCTGACCGGGTAGAGCTCCTCCTTTCTTCTCTTTTCTTCCTCTATTTAACCGACATTACTCTGCTTCTCCATCATTTGGAGTCATAGGTGAAATTGGGGCACGAAGTTATCCATAGTAAACTTCGATCCCACACCTCTCGTCCAATGACACGATCTTTCACAAGGGCTTGCAACAGAATCCTAGCAAACTTGGAAGTCAGCATGAGAAACAGGGGTGTGTGTGATGTCCCCTGATGTTGATTTAAGACAAAACTTGAGATCACACATTAGTAAGAACTTGGTAGTTAATAAGACCTACAAAGGTCATGTGATCGCGTTGTCACAAAAGAAAGCTCCATGCATCATGATATGCGGCATAGAAAACCCACCAGCCATATAGCTAACACCCTAATACACCAACTCTCATAGAAAATGAGGAAACAAAACTCACAGTTGGTTACACCTCAAGTCTAATGCAATTTATATATTGCCAACAATTACATTGATTGAATCCAATTCCCATTTGAGTCTCTTTGCAACCGAACGGCTATTGATCACCCTAACCTCTACAGAGTCGATTTCAATGTATATGGAGATTCAAATTTGTTTTGTGCACAAGATGGCCTTCCTAACAGTCAAAACCAAGACTTCAATTCGTCTAGGAACATTCTGAATATTTGAAATACAAATATAATAGAAGAAATATAGAATCCCGTGTCATTGGCCTCTGTGGAAATTGAACCTCAATATCTAATTGCATATCACTAGTGGCACAACATTGAAAAAAGAAGTATATTGTTGGTCTTACACAGGTTGGTTTACCCTAGCTAGCAGAAGGTGAACATCGTTTTTTTGTTTCATCCCAATGCGGGAACAAATACCGCACAACAAATATGGCACAGGATCACACACTATACAATGAGGAATCACTATGGAATCATCTATGTCTAGATCTATATGTATCCTTCAAAAATAGGTTTTCTATTTTTTTAATCAAGCCAAGGGTATAAATAAGCTTCCAATAAGTTAATAAACACCAAAATATCTTTCAATAGAATAATAACAAATCGAATATTATTAAAATATCTTTATAATTGTATTAACAATTCAAAGCGTGTGAAGTAGCCTCCAGATTGCTGCAACAATTGTTATGAAAATCTCGTGCAATCAATGTTGAAATACATATTTTATCACTAGGGAAAGAGGAATGCCTGGCGAGGAGCCGGAGGTAGGAGGAGAGAAGAATGAGGAAGAGGGGGAGAAGAAAACCTTAGGGAGAAATCCTAATTCTTAAATTCATCCAAGATACCCAAAAGAAAACATACAACTCCCCTTATAGTAGTGGGGTGGTCAACTAGCGAGAGTTCGATGTGCGAATAGTAAAAAACATAAATGACATCCAAATGAAAATATTCAAACAATATAACATTTGGAGGGCAAGCAAATATGACATTTGGAATTGTTAAATGGTAATAGATGTGTTGCAACTCATATCATTCTAAAAAGATTATCTCTTTCTCTATCTCTCTCTCTCTTTATATATATATAGAGAGAGAGAGAGAGAGAAAAAAAGAGAAAAAGACACACATATATGTCTACATGTATATGTGAGTGTTTGCATGTCCAGGACATCAAGAAATAAAAAAGAAAAAAATTTCCACACAGCAGCTTATGATTACTCTTTAAAGAGCTCTAAATGAATACAAAGTAAATTTTGAAGTTAGCAAACACCGTTAACTAAGTAGATTGCATTAACTTGCAAATCTAAAAACGGCATGCAACCTTCGGCAATCCGAATCACAAAAAGATACTTTTCATCGCCAATTATGTTTTCAATAGATCACATTAGAAATATCTCACTTAAAAAGTAGCAAAATAATTATATAGATAAAAAATTATTATTAAGTTATTTGGAAATAGGATAATACTTCTCTCTTAATATTTTTGACAAACACCTCTTATGGCATTATTCGATAAAACTAACACTGGAAATGGTATAAACCCAAATTAGGTTTTCAAATTAAAATAAAACTGATGTAAACCCAAATTAGATTTTCAAATTAAAATAATTATTTTAGAAAAATAGTTTGTTTTGTAATAAAATAAAAGTAGATTTTTGAATATAAATTGATTTTTAAATGAGAGGCAGAGAGGCCAAGATCGAACTTTCGCGCCAAATCACCTCCAACGTTGGATTTTGTAAAACCGTTAATAATTGTTTGAGAGAAACTTTGTGAGCGTTTTATGAATTGAATCGTCGCGAGTTTCATACATCCACAAGCATAATCACAAGCAACAATTTATGAAATAACGATAAATCAAGCATTAGAACGCTCAAGACAAGCTCTTTAATTATTTAGGTTAGATGCATAAATTTTAAAGCTAAATGAACAAGCAAGAAATCTGCGAAGGATACCACAAGAGGGCAAGTCCAGTCCAAGATTCCGTCTGCATAGCAGAAAGAGGCCTCAGATGATTTGCGAAATTAGTTCTCGTGGAAGGCTAGTAAAGTCGGAGTCGACAGCTCACGGGGCGACTTCCAGGTCGTCGGATGCTTGTGTCGTAGTCGACAACGGCCTGACAACGGCTTCCCGTAACGTCGATGAAGAAGACGCTTGCGGTCGGGCGTCGGGCGATGTGCGTTCCGCGGCGAAGAGGCTTCGGCCGGAAGCGGGACAGGGAAAGGGCGGTACTCCTTCGGTGGCAAGTCGCCGTCGAACTGGAAGGGGGCGGTGGTTCGGCGACTGGTATACGTATTTTTGTCGGCAATGAACAGAGAACGAAAATAAATCGTTCTTTGTTCTGTCCGGGAGTGCTTTATTGAGAGGCGTGGCTCCCTTTTAATAGTGGATGAATTTCCAAGGAGGGCTGGCCAATATACTCGATTGATTTTCATTCTCCTTTATGAATATTTTTTCCAAATAAGGGGGAAACCGACCAAGTTAAGAATGATCTCATTTATTTATTTTTTATTATAATTATTATTTCTTAAATAAGAGCCGGCTAGAATAAGGGAGGATTTTTCAAAGTTCTACATTTCCAAAAGAAAACATATTCCAAGATCTCATCTTTTTGAATTTTAAATTTAAATGTATGCGTTTTAAATAATTTTGGGTTTGCCTTTACCGTCCTACTACCAAAATTACCAGACCTTTTTATTTAAGATCTCACCGGACGGTCAACCCGAAGAGCCGAACAATCTCAAATAAAAACGGGTGCGCGAAAGAAATACACGATATTAAATAAATACAGAAAAATTAAAACGCGTGACTTCGCAAGAACTGACGATGGAGAGATTTGACATCGTCGCTGGTGCTAGATCGGGTGGAATATCTGGGGTCTTGACGGGCGGCTCAACTGGTGGCCCAGAGCGCTTCTGATCATGAACTAGACCAATCCTCCTGCAGTAAGCAATCACATGACCTCCCTTTGAAAAAAACAACTCATGGTGATAACGACCGACCGTGAGTTTGTAATGTTCAAAGGTGGCTCGCAAAATATTAGCAGTACTTTTATGCAGTTTTCTTAAATAATTAATATGAGCTTGCGCCTCAAAGGAAATAGGTTCGTGGAATGAAAGGTGGTGACGATCAGGTGGGCGGGGCAATGCATGGAAAATCACGAAAGGAGACATAGTAAGAGGGCAGCGCTTAGAATTATTACATGTAAATTTAGCTTGTGGCGATACAAAATCTCATTGCTTTAAATTCGCCTCGATTAAATGCCTAAGAAAATTCTCCAAACTCTTATTAATGATTTCAGTCAGTTCGTCGATTAGAGAGTGATAAACGCTACTAAACTCGAATGTAGTGTCCTCTCGACCTCGTAATATATTCAAAAAATTTATTATAAAATGTTTAATACATTGCGAAAATTCCACAAATCCGCTCACGTGCAACTTACTGTCACAAATTTTAAAGTTGATTCCAATTTTATCTTTTAAAAATTTTCAAAGAAATCCTTTAAAATGTGTATCTTTATTAGGGGTGAATTTTTTTGGATTTCGTACTAACCTTGTAACAGAGTTTTCTTAAATATATTTATAGTTTGAAAATAATTTCTCTCAGACTCATTTATAGGACAATGCGATCTTATAAAATGATGTTCCCCCAATACGAAATCAATATATGGCGATGATTCTAATTTTAAGCACAGGTGATCATTAGACATAGTCTTTGTGTCCTCCAGTGTTGGTGATTGCAGTGGACTAGGAAAATCAGTGCATATGCAGCTCGAATCTGTCACCTAAGTCTCATTACTAGTCAACTCTTTCTCCGGGAGAAATGAGATTGCAGTTGTGCCAACCGACGTGAGTGTCTCATCGCTATTACATTCTTTTTCCTAGAGCAGGGGCTCAGGAAGAAACTCAATGAGAACAACTAGTTAGTCGGGGTGAACAAGTGGGGACACCATTTCAGTTGGGATGAGGGTATAAGGAAGAAACACTTCTTCCTAGAGTTGGCGTTCAGGACGAAACACCTCAATTGAAGGGAGTGTGTCAGTGATAATAAGTGAGGATAAGGTGTTCATGGGGGAAACGAGTTTAGAAAGATGACTGTTATAGTTTTGAAAAGTGGGTTCCGCTGATTGATACGTACTTGAAAAGTGATTAGAAAAATCATATCGTTTGTGTATTTTTATTTCAAGGTTGTGCACATCGGCGCACAAACCATTCAGACTCTGCTGGAGGCCTCAGTGACAAACTATATGTTTCTTATTAAAGTTTTAAGTCGCTCGTCAATATTCTCCCTCTTTAAAATAATTTGATTTTTTTAAATTTTAAAATAAAATAAGAATTTAACTTCATAGAATAAATCAAAGCTAAACTAATTTATTTATTATTATTTTTTTAAAAGGAGATTTAAAAAGATTAAAATGGAAAAATTCTTAAAAAAATTTAATAAAAACTTTTTTTAAAATGCGGATGTAAATTTTATCAAAAATACCGGATCGATCGATTCACGATGGTGAGTGAATCGAATACCTCTGATACCAAACTGATGTAAACCCAAATTAGGTTTTCAAATTAAAATAAAACTGATGTAAACACAAATTAGATTTTCAAATTAAATAATTATTTTAGCAAAATAGTTTATTTTGTAATAAAATAAAAGTAGAGTTTTGAACATAAATTGATTTTTAAATGAGGAGCCGAGCGGCCAAGATCGAACTTTCGCGCAAAATCATCTCCAACGTTGGATTTTGTAAAACCGTTAATAATTGTTTGAGAGAAACTTTGGGAGCGTTTTATGAATTGAATCGTCGCGAGTTTCATACATCCACAAGCATAATCACAAGCAACAATTTATAAAATAATGATAAATCAAGCGTTAGAACACTCAATACAAGCTCTTTAATTATTTAGGTTAGAAGCATAAATTTTAAAGTTAAATGAACGAGCAAGAAATCTGCGAAAAATACCACAAGAGAGCAAGTCCAGTCCAAGATTCCGTCTGCACAGCGGAAAGAGGCCTCAGATGATTTGCGAAATTAGTTCCCGTGGCCGGCTAGTAAAGTCGGAGTCGACGACTCACAAGGCAATTTCCAGGTCGTCAGATGCTTGTGTCGTAGTCGACGACGGCCTAGCAACGGCTTCCCGTAACGTCGATGAAGAAGACGCTTGCAGCCGAGCGTCGGGCGATGTGCGTTCTGCGGCGAGGAGGCTTCGGCCGAAAGCGGGACAGGGAAAGGGCGGTACTCCTTCAGTGGCAAGTCGCCGTCGAACTGGAAGGGGGCGGTGGTTCGGCGACTGGTATATGGATTTCTGCCGGCAATGAACAGAGAACGAAAAAAAATTGTTCTTTGTTCTGTCCGGGGGTGCTTTATTCAGAGGTGTGGCTCCTTTTTAATAGTGGATGAATTTCCATCGAGGGCCGGCCAATATACTCGATTGATTTTCATTCACCTTTATGAATATTTTTTCCAAATAAGAGGGAAACCGACCAAGTTAAGAATGATCTCATTTATTTATTTTTTTATTATAATTATTATTTCTTAAACAGGAGCCGGCTAGAATAAGGGAGGATTTTTCAAAGATCTACATTTCTAAAAGAAAACATATTCCAAGATCTCATCTTTTTGAATTTTAAATTTAAATGTATGCATTTTAAATAATTTTGAGCTTGCCTTTACCGTCCTACTACCAAAATTACCGGACTTTTTTATTTAAGATCTCACCGGACGGTCAACCCGAAGAGCCGAACAATCTCAAATAAAAACGGGTGTGCGAAAGAAATACACGATAATAAATAAATACTGAAAAATTAAAAAGCGGGACTTAGGATGCGACGAATGATGCATCAGGAAACATGTCACGTGATGCCATTTATAATTCTTAATGTACTGCAAAAGTGCATATCTAACTTCAAAATACTGCTAAGAAGATAAAAGGGCATGGGAAATGGTCCTTAAACTCAACTGTCAACCTGAATCCAACCCTATCAACTTGTTTTTAACTAATCATTTTAGTTTTTATCATTTTTATAAATTATTATACTAATCATTGTGATAGATGTCTCTGGTGAATTTAGTGAGTGTGGTTACGCTAAACACTTATCAAATGACATAGTAAGATCTAAGATGGCTAATGCGTTGAGTTGAAAATTGCAAATCTTATGATAAGTATTGTGATAGACCCTCAATCATCATGAAGATATATGAGAAAAGGAAGAAGCACATCATGTGAGATCTTATCCCCTAAAACTGATTAACTGTAATTTAGACTCTATTTGGTTCGGCGTTTCGTTGCTCCGTTTGGGGCAAACGCCGCCGGAAGACGGGTAAACAAATGAACCTCCGACGGCGTTTGCTCCGTTTCCACCCGCCCGCCTTGAGAAATGCCCCAAAAAGCTCCGTTTGGAGCAGCCACCTCCCCCTCCGTTTTGAACACTCCGTTTCCACCCGCCGGATCGACCCGCCACCGCCGAACCAAATGAAGCCTTAGATGTTAGTTATAATAGAAGTATAAACAGATGAATAAGATATGAGAGTAGGAATCGGAATTTTTAGGAAGTGAATTACGAAGGGAGAGGCCAGATTCTATCAAATAATATGGGGATTCATATTTTTTTGTACACATACCTGTTTCAGATCTGATTACACATTGATCTCTGTTAGAAAAGCTCATTTAATCTAGGCTCATTATGTATCATTTATTGTTTTTCTCTCCCCTCTTTAGTCCCACATCATGTATAAGACCTTCTTCTCTCTTTCTCTCATCTATATATTTGTACTCATTATTTGTATTTTATACAAGTGAACATATATACAAGGTTGGCTTTTTCCTTCTCTACATGGTATCAGAGCCAGGTTTTCTACATGAGCGGCTTTCCCTTTCTTAGCCGCGCGGTCTGTCTTTTGTCCGCTGCCCGCTCTGCCTCCTGCGGCCTGTTTTCCTATCCGCTACACTCCTCTTCTTCCGCTCCCTCTTCTTCTCCGTGGTTCCACCCCTCCCCTCTGGCATTTTATAGTCTTCCCCCTCTCTCTCTCGTCGGGCCCACCTTCTCCCTCCCTCCTCCAGACCGCTCTTTCTCTTGCGGCCTGTTCTCTCTCTCTGCGTCCTGTCTCTCTCACGACCTGTTACAGCTCGTTGCGGCCTGCTGCTCTAGCCGCAAGATATTGCTCTCTTGCGGCTTGCCTCTCTCGCGGCCTGCTCCGGTTCACTGCGGCCTGATCCACCTCGCTGCGGCCTGCCTCTCTCACGGCCTGCACCAGCTCGCTGCGGCTTGATCTAGCTCGCTGCGACCTGATCCTCCTCGCTGCGGCCTGCCTCTCTTGCGGCCTGCTCCAGCTCGCAGCGGCCTGCCTCTTCTGCGGCCTGCCTCTTCTACGACCTGCCTCTCCTGCGGCCTGCCTCTCCTGTGGTTTGCTCCTGGTCGTTGCGGTCTCCTCTCTTTCCGCTTGAGTCTTCCCTACTCGCGGTCTCTTCTCTCTGCCCGCCGCTGGCCTCCTGCTTCTCGGACCACTGCTGTGCTCAACCAGACCGTGCGGTCTCTTGCCTTCCCGCATTTTGGTCGCGGTCTTCTCCTCTTTCATATCCTCGCGGCTTCTATCTGTCCGCTGCGGCCTGCTCTCTCTCCCGGCCTCCGCCTTTGGTCGCGGCCTCCTCCCGCAGTTGGCGTCTTCCCATCGTGACTGAGCGGTCTCTGCTCTGGTCGCGCGGTCTCCTTTGTTGACCGGTCTGTTCTCCTAACCGCCTCTCTTCTCCATGGCATCCTCTGCTGATTCTGTTGGCACGGCGGTTCCTTATGCTGACCGTCCGGCCTCTCTCCCGGAAGTCCGCGATTAGCTTCGTATTACTACAATCTCTCTGACCGGCAAGAAGAACAGTGTGGAATGGGCGCACTCTGTTCGCCGTGTCCTTCAATCCAAGGGGTTCCTTCATCACTTAACTCAGGCCGTTACTGATACTCCCACTGATGATTGGTTACGCAATGATGGTCGGGTGCAGACTTGGCTTCTTAATTCTCTTGATGGCGAATCTTATCGTCTGACCATGTACCATGAGACGGCCAAAGGCATGTGGGACGAGCTTCATACCCTTTACTCTGGCAAGGATAGTCTTCACCATCTGTATGACATTATCACTGCTCTCCAGGCCCTTGATAGCAGTGGCGCGACCGATCAGACATCCTTTGTTGCTCAGGCTCGGTCTCTGGTCGAGGCCTGGATTCACCATCAGCCTCCTACTCTGGATCTTGCTGTCCAACGTGCCCAAAAGGAAGCTGTGGGTATAGCCATGATGATGGCTCGGGTACCGCCTCATCTTCACAGTGTACGGGCTCACATCCTCTCCTCTACTGTTACCCCGTCTCTCTCCGATGTGTGCTCGATGCTTCTCAAAGTATCCCCGCCTCTGGATGTGCTCGGGCCTCCTTCTCCGGCCCTTGTTCAACAGGCCTCTGCTCACTTATTGCCTCTTCCATCTTTCGCTCGTGGAGGCCGCTCTGATTCTCGCGGACGGGGTCGGGGTGGACGACCTCGGCCTAAGTGCTCGTTCTGCGGCAAAGACGGGCATCTTGAAGCCACGTGCTATCGCAAACATGGTCGCCCCCCTCGTCCGCAGGCCTCTATTGCTGCCACCGACTCCTCTTCCACTCGTACTGACCTCGACGAGGTTCGTCTTCAGCTCCAGCATCTTCATGGACTGCTTAGCCGCCCACCTGCCTCGGTTGCCTCCGCTGCCTCCATCTCCAATGAAGGTATCGCTTGCCTCTCCTCTGGCCCGCGATGGATCCTCGATTCTGGTGCCACTCATCACATCACCTCTGTTCGGCCACCTCAGTACTTGTCTTCACCTCACCCGAAGTACATTACTGTGGCCAATGGGGCATCTGTTCCTGTCTCTGGATGTGCTGATATTCCCCTCACCTCTTCTCTCCTCCTGCGCTCGGGTCTTCACGTTCCGGGCTCTCCTTTCAATTTACTTTCTATTGGGCGCCTTACTACTGATTCTAATTACTCTGTGACATTTCCTCTTCTTTTCTGATACAGGATCAGCAGACGCGGACTATCATTGGTAGGGGGGCGGCTGCAGAATGAGCTCTACCTTCTTGACGACTCTCCTACTATCCTCGCATTTATCTCCTCTTTGGATTGGCATCGCCGTCTTGGTCATGCTCCTCTTCCAGTCCTCCGGAAAGCTCTCCCGGATGTCTCTCTTCCTGCATTTTAGTGTGATACATGTATTTTGGGTAAACAGCCCCGTTCATCTTTTTCTTCTCATTGTACTCGGAGCTTCGCTCCTTTTATTTTGGTACAGTCCGATATATGGGGTCCGTACAAAATCACTAGTGTTTCTGGCTACCGGTATTTCTTACTTTTATTGATGATTACTCTCGCATGACGTGATTGTATCTCCTACGAGATCGCTCTGAGCTTCCCCGCGCCTTCAGGGCCTTCATTCTTGATACTCGCACCCATTCGTACTATTCGTACTGACAATGCGCGCGAGTACACTAGTAATGCCTTTGCGACCCTCAACTCTGAGTTCGGCATTCTTCACCAAACCTCTTGTTCGTATACTCCACAACAGAATGGTGTCGCCGAGCGCAAGAATCGTCACATTCTTGATGTCGCTCGTTCCCTTACGCTTCAAATGCAGGTTCCCAAACTGTACTGGAACTTCGCGCTCTTCACGGCTTGTTTTCTCATCAACCGTCTACCATCTTCCATCTTCCACTATGCTACTCCCTTCGGCCTCCTTTTTCCCTCCTCTCCACCTTTTTCTGTTCCTCCCCGGATTTTTGATTGTACCTGCTACGTTCACCAACTTGGTCCCTCTACAGACAAGTTGGATCCTCGTGCCGCCAAATATATCTTTGTGGGCTACTCGTGCACTCAAAAGGGTTATGTGTGCTATTCACCTGCTACCTGCAAGGTTACTGTCTTTGCGGATGTCACTTTCCGCGAAGATTTTGCCTTCTTCTCTGATCCGAATATCGCTCCTGGTCCAGACCCCGTCATTCGTCCCGTCATCCCTGCTCCCCGCTCCTCATCATCTCCTCCTCCTGCCATGCCTCTGGTCCGTCCACCGCCACCAGTTATCCGGGTCTATTCTCGTCGCTCTCCTCATCCCGTTGCCCCCCTGCAGTCGGCTTCGACCTCTGGTGCTCCGCTACCTGCTGCTCCGGCTCCCGCATCCACCGCTCATCCGATGGCGAATTACGTCTCTCTACATCGCATTTCTCCACATCTTCTTCATTTTGCCACATCATTATCCTATGTTTCTGTCCCTAACTCTCTGCAAGAGGCACTTCAACATCCCGACTGACGGGCTGCCATGGACGAAGAAATGACGGCTCTTTGGGCCAACCAGACCTGGGTCCTGGTTCCTTTACCTCCCGGTCAGCACCCTGTTGGGTGTAAATGGGTCTTCGTGATCAAGCATGCTCCGGATGACACTATTGCCCGACTGAAGGCCCGCCTTGTGGCACGTGGCTTCACTCAACAGGAGAGTCTCGATTATGAGGAAACCTTCTCTCCGGTGGCTAAGCTCAACACCGTCCGTGTTCTTCTATCTGTGGCGGTGAACCGGCACTGGCCCCTTCATCACCTCGATATCAAGAATGCCTTTTTGAATGACGATCTTCAGGAAACCGTCTACATGCGCCAACCGCCCGGGTTTGAGACCACGTGGGAGTCTCGTGTGTGCCTTCACAAGAAATCCATCTATGGTCTCAAACAGTCCCCTCGGGCGTGGTTTGACAAGTTCAGCAAGGTTGTTCGGGACATGGGGTTCACTCGGAGTTCTGCAGATTTCTCCCTATTTACCCGACACCGGGCCACTGGAACTGTCCTTCTGTTGGTTTATGTTGATGACATACTACTCACTGGGGATGACTCAAAGGGGATTCAAGAGGTCAAACAGCATCTGAGCACTGTGTTTCAGACCAAAGACATAGGGCATCTTCTCTACTTCCTTGGTCTCGAGATCGCACGACGGCCGGACGGGCTTGTCCTCTCCCAACGGAAGCACTGTCTCGATCTTCTCAAAGACGTTGGTCAGTCTGGTTGCAAGCCAGCTTGCACCCCAATGGAGGCAAATCACAAACTATGTGCTCATGCCTCCGATGATGATTTGCTTCTTCAGAACCCGAAATACTATCGACGCCTTGTGGGAAAGTTGATTTATCTAATGGTCACGAGACCTGATATATCGTTTGCAGTTGGGGTTGTCAGTCGGTTCATGCATACCCCCCGGGTTTCTCATCTCCAGGCGGTTGAACGGATTCTCCGATACCTTAAGGGAGCTCCGGGTCAAGGGCTGGTCTACAAAACCTCCGACTCGGCTCCCGCATTGGTCGCTTATTTTGATGCCGATTATGTCGGTTCTCTGGACGATCGGAGGTCAACAAGTGGGTTCTGTACTTAATTTGGTGGTCATCTCATTACATGGAAAAGTAAGAAACAAGTCGTGGTCGCTCATTCCTCCGCGGAAGCTGAATACCAATTGATGGCCTCGGTTGTCTCAGAACTCACATGGCTTGAAAGTCTCCTTACTGACCTGGGAGTAAAACTTCCTTCATCTGTTGTTCTATTCTGTGATAGTCAAGCCGTCATACACATAACAAAGAATCTGGTATTTCACAAGCGCACAAAACATATCGAAGTCGACTATCACTTTATTCGAGAGAAAGTTCAATTGAAGAAACTTGAATTAAAGCATATTTCGGGCACTGATCAAGTTGCTGACATTCTCACAAAGACTTTATCAAGTACCTTGTTTTACCAGTGCTTGTCCAAGCTGGGTGCATATGACTTATAAGCTCCAGCTTGCGGGGGAGTGTTAGAAAAGCCCATTTAATATAGGCTCATTATGTATCATTTATTGTTTTTCTCTCCCCTCTTTAGTCCCACATCATGTATAGGAGATTCTTCTCTCTTTCTCTCATCTATATATTTGTACTCATTCTTTGTATTTTATACAAGTGAACATATATACAAGATTGACTTTTTCCTTCTCTACAATCTCAAATTTCACAATTATAGTTTATCGATAAAGTTCTTCTTTTACCAATGTCTGATCTAATCTTATCAAACAGGTATCAGAGCTACGATCTTGAAGCTTGTGGGTGACGTGCGGAGTCGTTTTTGGTGAATACAAGAATGGAGGCAAGATTGGATAGATTAGAGCGGACCATTGAAACCTGAAACTGCGATGAAGAGGTGCAAGAAACACGTCACGAGCTGCAAGGTGCAAGATTTCAGAAAATCAAAGATATGATTACCAATCTAACTCGGATCATGGGAGGAATTTAGGAGCAAGGGGAACCAAATCAAAACAACAAAAATGAAGTGCATTTCAAATCAATAAGAGAATGTTCGAACCAAGAAAATGGATGGTGATAAAGGAAACTTGGGATTCCAATTATCAAAGGGACGACGCCTTCGGTTAGACCCATCGATTGGAAAAAATACTTCCAAGTTAAGGGGATTCTAGAGGAAGAGAGAATACAAGCAGTCATGGTCGTGATGGAGGGTGGACCGTCGAGTTAGTACCAAAGATGAGAATGTTCGAAGGTTCCAACCTAAAATGATGAAAAATTTCTTGAACTCTAGTTAGGACTCAAGAAAAGAGAATCAGTGGAGAATTTCATCGAGCTGTTTGAAAGGTATGCAAGGTCGTTAAAAGGAGAAGCAACAATTTTTATGGGTATTTTCTTGAATTGGTAGAGAGATAAAATTGGATACTACTTGGAGGTATGAAGTTGTTGGGGTAAGTAGAAAAAGTGAGAATCATAGCTCTTAAATTGGTCATGAGAAAAGAAACTATTAATGTGATCAGTGCTTACGCGCTACAAATAGGATTAATTGAAGCTATTAAAGTATAATTTTGGTAAGACTTATATGATTTAACAAGGGAAAGTCCACAAAAAGAGAAGATTTTCATAGCAGGAGACTTAAATGGACATATAGGAAAGGAAAATGTTGATTATACAGTCATTCATGGAGAATTTGGATATGGAGAAAAAAATGAATAAAGAAGAACCATTTTAGCTTTTGTCGTAACACATAAGCTAATTGTGACAAATACGCTTTTCATAAAAAGGGAAAATATTTAATTACTTTTAAAAGCGGACCAAATAAGTGACAAGATTATTTTATGACTCGCAAAATAGATAAAATAATTTAAAGGATTGCAAAGTTATATCAGGAGAAAGTTTGACAACTCAATATAGGTTAGTAGTGTTAGACGTACAAATTAATTATAATAAATTTAAGACAAGAACAAAAATATTGCCAAAAATTCGGTGGTAAAACTTGAAGATGGAAAAACAGGTTGTTTTCAAGACAGTAGTTATGAAACAACTAGTCGATGACGCTTATGCTGATTCTAGTATCTCACGAGAACTTATGTCTTCACATTTAAAAATACTGGAAAGAACGTATTTGAAGTATCAAAAAACCATGCGCCTCTAAATAAAGAATATTGGTAGTGGAAAGAGCAAGTGCAAGATAAAGTGAAGACAAAGAGGATCGACTATAAATCACTCTACGCTTGTAGGAATGATGAAAACTTAGCCATGTATAAAGTCGCAAAAAGAAGCTAAACATGCACTAAGTAAAGAAAAAAATAAAGCTTATGAAAAATTTTATAAACGACTAGATACCAAAGATTGAGAGCGTGACATATATAAAATTGCTCGAGCTAGAGAAAGGAGGACAAAAGATTTAAGCCAAGTAAAATGCATAAAATATGAAACAGATACATTTTAACGGATGATGTGAATATTAAAGAGCGATGAAAAAGATACATTTATCAACTCTATAATGAAACAAAAGACAATGAATCTAACTTGAAAATTTTAAGTAAATCGGAGTATAAGAACATAATGTCTTATCGTAAAATTTAATTATCAGAGCTAAATGATGTTGTAAAGAAGATGAAGACGATTGGACAACGATATACTCATCTTAGTATAAAAATGTCTAGGGAATGAAAAAATTTTGTGGCTTACATGTTTTTTTCAATAAAATACTGAAATCAAAGAGGATGTCAGACCAATGGAAAGAAAGTATTTCACTATTTTGGTGCATTTGTATAAGAATAAATGAGATATACAAATTGTATTAATTACAGAGGAATTAAATTGATGAGTCATATCATGAAATTATGGGAACGAGTAATAGAAAAAAAGAATTAGACAAGACACTAACTTCTCGGAGAATCAATTTGGATTTTGATGTAGGTTAGGGTTAGGGTTTCCTAAAATGAGATATTTTTTAGCGAACTACTTTAATTTAACATAGGCTTGAGTGGGATAAAGGCTTGAGTGTTGTTTGTTGTATTTAAATTTAACATAAGTTCAAAATAGGTTTTGAAAAAAAATGAATTTTTTAAATTTGAACGGGGGCCGAGCGACCAAATCGAAACCTTCGCGCATAGCACTGCTCTTAACGATAAATTTCCGCAAAATCGTTATTCGCTATTCAGAAATTTTCATCGGCATAAAAATGATCGAGCACAAACAACAATTTATGGAATAACGATAATGTAAGTGAAAAGAACGTTCAAGGGCAAGCTCTTTAATTATTTAGTTAGGTGCATAATTTTAAAACTAAACAGAGCAGGATAAGAATCGGATACCGCAGGAGGCAGCCCACTCCAAAATTCTTCACGCGGAGGTCGAATCACGACGTCGCCGACATATTACTGGAAGGACAGTTGGGGAGACAACAATCGGTGAACGGCGAGAGGTTGAGGTGGTCGCTGGAGTAGGGGAGTCGAATCCTTCGCCTGGCGTGGCTGGCGGAGCCAACGATAGGGCTGGTGCGTCGAAGGGACGCCAGAAAGTCGGGCGTCGGGCGTTGATCTACTAGAACTGAAGTGGCGACTGCGCCGTCTTCGTTGATGGCGTTGGGGTAGCGTGGAGAGGTGTCGAACTAGAGTAGGGGGAGATACCGATAAAATAGAGAAACGAGAAGGAATAGTTCCCTGCGTGTCTGATTTTCTCTACCCTTTCTTCAACAGGGAGGATTTTAGATATAGGCAATGTTTCCCCCTCTTTCACGGGAAAAAATATTGTCCAAAAGCTTTTGACCTTAATTATTTCACGGTGGCCTTTCATAATTTTCCCAAAACAGTATCTTCCTTATTTCCCTTTTATGAAATCTTCATTATTTCCAAAAATTATTGAACTTAATTCTTAGATTAATTTGTTTCATATTTTCAACAATTTTTTCCCAAACTACAATATTGTAATCTTGAATTTTAAACTTATGCATATTAAATCATTTTGAGTTTGCCATATTCTGTCCTAACTACTTAAATTTACTGACCTTTTTTATTCAAGGTCTCATTGGTCAGTCAAACCGACGAGCCAAACATTTTTAAATAAAAAACAAGTGCGCGCAAGAAGTACATAATCATAAATAAGTGCATAAAAAAATAAAAATTCCATGACACATGAAAACGTTGTGCATATTTGAATGCAACGGAGGATGCATCAGATTCATGTCAGGGCGATCGACCATGGAAGCAATACATCTCTTGAGGAGACTCATTGACAACTTCCAAGAAAGAAAACAAGATTTGCATATGATGTTTATCGACCTTTAGAAGGCTTATGATAGAGTTCCAAGAGAGATTTTATGGAGTCTTAGAAAAAAAGTGTAAATGTATCATACAATGACACAATCAAAGATATGTATACAAATTCAATGACAAGGGTGAGGACATCTGGAGGATTAACACAGGAATTCCCTATGAATGTTGGCTTACATCAAGGTTCAGTTTAAATCTCTTATCTCTTTACCCTTATCTTAGAAGAGCTCACCGGACATCCAACAAGCATATCTTAGTGTTTATTATTTGCGGATGAAATTGTTTTGGTCGATAAGACATGCGAGGGTATAAATGCAAAACTTAAATCTTGAAAAAAAGGCTTTTAGGTTGAGCAGGGCAAAGACAGAGTATATGAAGCTTAAATTTAGCAGTGCAAGAAGGACAGATGACTTCGTTATTAAGTTGGGTGATCAAGATATTTCGCGTAGTGAATGTTTTAAATATCTTGGATCGATGGTTCAAAAAGACGGAGGTATTGATAAAGATGTGACACATAGAATCCAAGCGGGCTGGTTGAAGTGGAGAGGCGCATCGGCGATCTTGTGTGATCGTAAGTACCATTAAAATTTAAGGGCAAGTTCTACTGTACTGCGATTAGACCAGCGATACTCTATGGTTCTGATTGTTGGGCAATGAATTGTGTACATGAGCAAAAAATGGGAGTTGTGGAGATGAGAATGCTTAGGTGGATGTGTGGACACACGAGACTGGATAGAATTAGAAATGAATGTATCAGGGATAAGACAGGAGTAGCACCAATTGCAGAGAAGATGCGAGAAGCTCGACTAAGATGGTTTGGACACGTACAAAGGAGACCATTAGAGGCACCTGTTAGCCGTTGTGAGAGTCTAGTCACTAGGCATGTTAAACAAGGGAGGGGTAGACCAATAAAGACTAGGAATGAAACTATTAGGAAAGACATGATGTACTTAGGCATTAGTGAGATTATGACAAAAGATAGGGCACAATGACGACAAAGGATCCATATAGCCGATCCCACTGTAGTGGGATAAAGGCTTGAGTGTTGTTGTTGTCGGTTGAAAGATAAAGTTAGGGTAGAAATAAAATTGCATGAGTTTGTGAACTTGGCTGAATTAATAATGAAAGCACAAATGACAGAAGAAAAAAACCAAGTCCCAACGAAATTGGGTACACAATAGAGAGGTAAAAGTGGGGGTCATATGGAACTTTCCCGGTTTCTAAAATGATAACAGTGGATTCAGGTCAGAAAATGCAGACACAAATGAGTAGCTAGGAGAAAGGAGAAAACCCATAAGTCAATGGTAGTAGGGCCAGTAACAACAATGGAGGAACTAGAAATCAAGGAGCAGGATTCAAGTGGTTGACGCATGAGGAGATGCAAGATAGATCAATGAAAGGGCTATATTCCCTTGTGATGACTGATGAGAAGTCTGGACCTCAGCATGTTTGCAAGAATAAACAACTGTGTTATGATGATGGAAGAATGAATTAAAGAAGAAGAGGACAAGGGAAGGAATATGCGGGGGAGGGGGAAGGATGGGGAAGGAAAAAAAGAGAGGAAAATAAAATCTTACAACTTTCTATGTCCATCATGGCTCCATGGCATGGTCGACTTCCAGAAATTCTTAGAAGGTGCGCGGTATAGTAGATGGAGAGAAGGTAATTGCATTAATTGATTGTGTGACATCCCCCAATTTTGTTTCCAGTGATTTAAGAAAAAAATGCAAGTTGAAAGTAAAAGAAACACCACCATACATAGTGGAAGTTTGGGAATGGACATAAGGTAGAATGTCAAGGAATATTAGGAATTTCACCTTAGAATTACATTGATGATAGAAAATACAGCAATAATTTTTTCTTTATAAACTAGGGGAGCAGATTTGGTGTTGGGTTTGGAATGGCTAGCAAGCTTAGGAGAAGTGAGGGGAGATTTTGGGAGGTTGGTACTTTATAGGCTCGGGAAAGAAACAGAAAATTTTGGTGGGAGATCTTACCAAGTTTAAAACCAAGGCCTCCTTGCAAGATGTTCATAAATGAATTAAAAGATGAAGGAGAAGGGTCTTCAATGGAACACCTGACATAAGATCAAAAGTGTACAACCCCTAATCATCAAGGGTGGACCCAATCATGCCACGTAGGCTAGGGCCAAAGTCAGAGATCAGGAGCAGTTGCGGCCCACAGGAGCATATAAGGCCAGATGTGAATATCGCAGCTACTCGCCAAAGTGGGCGAGCATGGGTGAGATCCTCCTATAGTCTCCAAGTCGCCAGGCCTTCAAGTCGCTGAGTCGCCAGGCCTAGAGAGGCAACCTCGTAGGGGTTGGGTATTATCGCCTACATACCCTCCCCCTCCCCCTCCCCTAGGATTTCTTTATAAATAGGACCTCATGAGTACCAGGAATGGCACAAGAAGGATCTAGAGACCACCCCCCTTTTTGCGAGTGTAGAGACTCAAAGTGGTGTCTTCCTCGTACCTTGCTCAGCCACTTTGGTTGTGGAGGGGAAGTTCTTCCCAAACTTCTGGGTACATGGTGGAACCTTCCTGCTGTAGCACCGGGGTCCATTCATAGTTCATTTCTCTCCTTCGCTCTAGCCTTCAGAGCCGGTTGGCTGGATCGCGGAACCAGTAACCTTGGGCTACAGATAGATCCGAACATTAGAGTCGGGATTTTCCTAGCCTCAACAAAAAGAATTGCCAATGATACCGCATATAGTAAAGGAAGTGTTGTAGCAGTACAATGAAATCTTTCAAGACCCACAAAGATTGACCCAACAGGAAGCATGACCATGCAATCACACTTGTTGAAAGAGGGTAATATATCAAATCTCAGACAATGTATTCTCGTTACCAGAAAACTGAGATTGAAAAGCTAGTTAATGAAATGCTTAATATGAAATTGGGGGATGGATGTTTTGTGTGTGGATTATAGATGGCGCAGAACGGTCCTATTTGATGGGGAAATAAATGAGTGAACTCATATATGCAACCATGCATGAATCCGATAATTTATACTTGCAATAATAATGATTTATAAAATGCAAACAAAAATCACAACAGAAGAGAACTTCAAAATTAGAAAGCACGTATAGTAGTATTAATGTGAGAGTGGCCGAATATCAAACAAACAAACAAATGAAACCACACTTACCACAACTGCTGTGGAAACAAAAACGTACGAGATAGAGATATAACGCAAAGTAAAAAATGATCACTAATTCAACATTAAATAAAGACAACCAATTTGAAGACTCACATAATATTGAGGGGGAGGGCAAGAGGTATATTTGGAGAGCTGTGGAGTAACCGGGAGAGACACCCAGGGCTGGATTCAGGTTCCACCAGAGTTGCGTATAGCAATCCATGACAAGAAGGGGCTGGAATTCAGGGTCCAGCTGCTGGGAGGGGCTTGACAGGGAACTGTGGGGCTCGGGAAGGCTTTCGGGCTGCAGGGGGGATTGCTGGAAGGCCAATATGGAGGCCGAGCAGAAGCAGGGAGGAGTTTGGGAAGGCAACAACTGCGGTCCAGTGGGAGTTGGTCGGGCTGAGTGAGGAATCAAGGGGGACTGCTGGAATATAGGTTGGTGAGGGTCACTTTTGAGGAAGGGGTAGAATGGGATGGGGATTGAGGGGGATGGCTGGTCGGAGTAATGGAAGGTGTGAATTCAGTTACGAGTTGGGAGTGTCTCCACAGTAATGGAAGGTGTGAATTCAGTTAGGAGTTGGGAGTGGCTCCACGTGCAAGGGAAATGGGGGAATGGACTAGCTGTAATGGGAGAGTCAGGGAGTTGAGGTGGGCTCAATTTTAGGGAGTAGTCGGAGATGAGAGGGGAGTGATTTTAGGAAGGAGTCCTACAATTTAGGAGAGGAGATAATGGGGGGAGTGGGGTAGTGGAGAAAGGTAGTTATGAGGTAGTTGTGGTGGTTATGTGGAGGTGGGGTGGTGGCTGGCTGGAGGTGGTCGCCGGAGGCAGACGGAGTTAGCCAGAGGTGGTCGCCGGAGGCAGACGGAGTTAGCCAGAGGTGGTCGCCTGAGGTATTTTCCGGCGATTGCCGGAAAACTGAAAGTGGAGAAAACTTGATGAAGATGGTGGTGGTGGTTGTGGGAGTCAGAAAAATTCTCCGGTGATCGCCGAAGATGAATTTTAGGAGGCTTTTTTGAAGTTTTTTGGTGGGAGGGTGTTTGGAAAGTGGTTCCACAGCAATAAGGGGGAATGGTGGGAGGTCGGCAAAGGGGAAATGGGGGGAATGAAGGCATGTTGTCTTTGTGGGGGATGAAGGTGGTGGCCGACAACTTGGTGGAGGAATGTAGGGGGTACTGGTGATGGACGACAAGGTGCTGGTGGGGATCCAAGGCTTTCCACCCAGAACTCGGCTTCAGCACCGAAATGATCAAAGGATGGCATCTATGCTCCAATCCTTCAATACCCCTAAATGAAATCTCTCACACTCTATTTATAGACTCTATGGGGTAAAGGGAGACTATGATTGGTTGATAATCCCAACTCAAAAATACATAAAAATACAACTCAAAATAAAAATGACAAGAACAGATAATAGATCGTCGATTCGCATAAGATGAACGGTTCTAATTCTCCATCAATAGGGCTTTAAACAAGACCACGATGCCCAATAAGCTTCCCGTAACTATTAATGAGGAGTTATTAGATGAATTAACAGGGGCCACTATGTTTTCAAAGTTGGACCTTAAATTTAGATACCACCAAATTTGTACGCATGAGGGTGACATAACGAAGACAACATTTAGAAGCCACGAAGGACAATATGAATTCCTTGTCATGTAGTTTGGGTTAACAAATGCACCATCCACCTTACAATTTGATAGGGATCGACGAAATGGCAGAGCGCAAGTTTTGGTCCCGTTCAAGGTTGAATTGTCACCTGCGATGTTTGGTGTCACTGATGAATGATCTGAGTCCACGGTTACATCCAGATCGATGTTTTGATACTTTCATGTATTTGTTTTAGTGTCTTATTTAATGAGATTGGACAACTATTGTGTACAGACAACAGACAATCATAGTTGTTTAAGATAATTTCCCTAAGTCATGTTTTATTATAAATAAGAGGTAGGGGAAGCCGTCATAGGTATCGTTGACTATGGAGAAGAACAATTCTCAAAATCAAGCAATCCTCTCAAGTGATGATTTTGTGAAGCCCTAAGTGAAGACTCATATGTATTACCTTGTATCCCTCTCCCCAAACCTACGATTTTCCATCCAATAACCGCTCACCGAAACCTAATCTTTTAGTCGACCCTTTCGCTTCTCCAGAACCCCGCACACATCCGTCTCCTGACTTCATCCTCATGCTTCCTTGTCACGGCTACTCACACTGCATGATTTTCTATCACCAACAACCACAATTGTAATCCCCTCCTTCGTCATTATCCCTATTCGACGCTGATTTCCTTCCTCTACCGCTAATTCCCTCTTCCCCTGTGAGTCCCCAACTAGCTACAGTCCTACAACCATTTTCCCCACTCTTACAAAACCCATGACAGTATCCACTCCATATATACCTCCACCTCCTTATCCACAAGCCTCATCCTACTCCAAAACATCATCCTACCACCTCCGAGACAATGATTTTGCATTCTCAACCGGATCTACCTCTCTATCTCGGACATCCCACTACTTAGTGAGTATTATTTTGTTGTGTGGATCTTCAATTTCTATATTGATATATGATGTCGTGATTTCATATTTGCTTTGAACTATAGTGTCATGGTTGTTTGCTTTATATTATTTTGTGATTTGCATGATCTATTCGCCGCGTACTTTCGCATTGACCCTCCAAACTGAGGAAAACCTAAGTCCGCTTGCCTAAAAAAATATTTCCCTAATATAAGTATTTGTCTGATTTAATCATTTATTACTTTGTATTAATTTCTCCATCGAATCTTGCATGTGTGGTACATATAGCAATCTAGGATAATAGAATTATCTTCCTGCAATTCACCTTAGGATTATATTTTAGTAGTTCAGTCACTTAGACTAAATTACATCACAACCCCTTAAGAATGAGGCACTCAAACCTTTTTGAGGACGTATGTGTTAGTCTTCTTCGATGACATCCTTTTGTATGTTCTATGGAGTAACACATGGTACCTTTAGAAGAAGCACTTGAGGTATAACAAGAAATGTTTGAAGATGAACAAAACGAAGTGAGCTAAGGTAGATAGATTGGAATATTTAGGGTACATTATCTCGGATCAAGGGGTAGCAACTCCATATTAGAAGCACTTAAGGTATGGCAACTCCACATTATCTTTGATATCCTTGTGTATAGTCCAAATATGGAGTTACACAGGGTACATTTAGAAGTACATAAGGTA
This sequence comes from Platanthera guangdongensis, assembly GCA_039583875.1. Classification (NCBI taxonomy): domain Eukaryota; kingdom Viridiplantae; phylum Streptophyta; class Magnoliopsida; order Asparagales; family Orchidaceae; genus Platanthera; species Platanthera guangdongensis. The sequence continues at coordinate 24,696,641 of CM077151.1, forward strand.
TAGCAAGAAAATAACTTGAAGATGAACAAAAAAGTGCAATTTTGGCCAAGGTAGATTGGATTATTTTGGGCACATTATCTCTGATCAAGGGGTGGCAACATATAACAAGAAGATAGAAGCCATGTGCTTGTCACCACCTCCTAAAACATCATAGAGTTGAGTTTTTTTTTTTTTTGGGGGGGGGGGGGGGGGGGGGGGCGGGGGTTAATAAGGTATTACAAGCATTTTGTGCAAGGGCGTGGAATAATTATCAAGCCTCTGGCATAATTGTTGTTGAAGGATAGTTTCAACTAGGGAAACAGCAATGGACAGTTTACCTGTACTGGCAATCTCGACTTTTTCTAAGCTTTTTACAGTGGAAACCGGTGCTTCCAGAAAAGATTTAGGTGATGTTTTGTTGTAAGAAGATGAGTGATGCAGTGGAAGGGCAGACACGGGGTGAACTTACTAAATGCAGTCCTAAATGAGATGCAAGTGCACAAGTGGTCCACTAGAAATTGCAAACAAGTAATTAATTATTATAATAAAACAAGAGAGATACGTGCGTAACAAATAATTAATTAAGGTGATCTAGGGATTAATTTCACAAGCAATAGAGGTGCAAGTATTAAGCGTTCACAGAATTTGTCCCGCAAGTTGTAACAACGATCGAACTAATAGCACAATAAGAGTGAACATCCAACACACTTTGGGTAGCCAAAGTAAGCAACAACAAAGGAAATAACTTTGTACCTCGGTTCACATATGCAGGCGATGTTGATGGCGGTTGTACGCGGGCAACGTGGTCGTAGAGAGCATGGGAGGGGGCTGATTTGAAGGTGGTTCCACGATAGAAGGGGTTAAGGGATATTGGACTTGGGGAAGAGGCTCACGGGACTAAGGAGGATGGCTTAGAGAGGAAGGGATCTGGCGGTGTGGGTCCACGGGAATATGCTACAGCATGGATGGAGGGAGCAAGGAAGGTGGAAGGCTTATGGAAGATGGAGGTGGCTTCTAGGAGGGGCGGCGGGTTCTGGATTAGTGCAGGGTGCAGCAAGGAGGGGGCGGGGTAGGGCGGAGAAGTCGGAGGAGGCTTACAGGACTGCGACGGGAAGGGGGGCTACGGGAGCAAGAGGCGGCGGCTTGGACACTGATGGACGGAGGAGGAGGTGGTGGCTTCCTGCGGCGGGCTGAAGATGGGCGGAAGAGGGGAGGAGGAGGGTCCCGACGTCGCACCGGAAGTGAAGGAGGAAGAGGCGTCGCACCCCTTCGAAGACCGGCGACTTGGAGAGAAAATCTCAAATCCACGATAGCCCTCACAATAACCGTCGCCGGGTTTTATAACCAGTGAAACGCTGCATATGAACCGGTAGGCAACCCTACCCAAAAGAAACAAATAAAACTACCCCGATCGGACGGCTCACAATGTCTGGGCCGATCGGGGATTAAATACACGTCAAAATTAAAAACGCAAAACATGAAAGTGGCTGGAATCGAGCATCCGGGCGCAGCCATGGACTCCGATCGCCCGTTTGGGCAGTGGATCACCGCCACAGGAGGTGTACACGCGGGTGTGTCGAGGCGCGCCGTCAACTCCCCCGGGCTTAAAAGCTTTCAACTCCGATGAGTGCTCGTGGTCGTAGTAGCTGCGGAGCCGCGGGGAGAGTCTCTCGAGCTCCTCCGGAGAAACCCAAGTAGCATCGTGCAGTGGCCGGCAGCTCTAACGGACAAGATAGCGTAGGGTACCTCGCCCGTCCGCGGCGTGGAAGTCGTGACCAACGATCTGAAGCACGTCATCAGTAGCAGCAGGTGGTACCCATGTATCTCCGTCAGGCAAAGATGTCAGTGGATCTGTCAAAGGTGTAACGCGATCTTCATGATGCGACGCCGCTGGGGGCAACAAAGAGGGACTAGTAGAGGCAATGGGAGGAGCAGGCCCAGGAGGTGGGGCACTGGTAAGGGAGTGCTCTGGTATGGGTGTGGTGAGTGGGTCCACGTACACACGCTCCTCGAATAAAGGAGTCAAATCCTCTACGTTGAATACTCGACTAAAACCCATATCATGCAGGATGTCTATCTCATAAGCGTTCGTACCAATCCGCTGCACGACTGTATAGGGGCCCATTCTGCGTGCGCTTAACTTTTTTGCAGGTCCATGTGAGACCCTCTCAAATCGAATGCGAATTAACACCTATTCTCCCGCCTCAAATATTTGTTCTTGTCTGTGTTGATCTGCTTGATCCTTATAATAATCATTACAAGCGGCAATTCTCTTACGGACCGACTCGTTTAGTGCATGCACATGCTGGATGAAAGACTCAGCTGACTCACTAGGTCTGGACCCTAGGGGAATATTTACCAAATCAATGGGTTTCCTAGGCTCATACCCTATGGTGATATGAAATGGACTCAAGCCCGTGGTCATATTGACAGAGCTATTGCATGCAAATTCAGCTATGGGAAGAACAGAATCTCAGCTCGAAGGACTATCCCCAACTAGGCAGCGAAGAAGAGTCCCAAGACTACGGTTAACCACTTCAGTTTGTCCATCCGTCTGCGGGTGGTAGGCGGAGGAGAACTTCAGAGTCGTACCTGTCTTCTTCCATAGGGTCTTCCAGAAATAACTCATAAATCGTACGTCGCGATCAGAGACTATAGAGGTGGGGAGACCGTGATACTTAAATACTTCCCGAAAGAATAACGCTGCCACGTGAGAGGCGTCAGCGGTCTTTCGGCACGGAATGAAATGCGCCAACTTGGAGAAGCGATCAACTACAATGAATATCGAGTTGAGCTTCCTCAGAGTGCGAGGGAGCCCTAGGACAAAATCCATACTAACATCAGACCAGGGCCACTCAGGGATGGGAAGTGGAGTGTATAGTCCTGTAGGCTGGCGAGATCCCTTTGCCCTCTGGCAAACTCCACAATGCCTCACTATCCTGGTGACGTCTTTCTTTAGGCCGGGCTAGAAGAAGCAATCCTCTACCAACGCAATCGTCTTATCCCTACCAAAGTTCCCCGCAGCTCCGCCCGCATGTAACTCCCAGATAAGGAAATCGCGGAGGGAGGACGGTGGAATGCAAAGGCAGGAGCCCATAAATAGATAAATGTCAGAAACTGAATAGCCCTCTCGAAGGTCGGGAGGGTCCATCAATAGCGCCGCGTAGATGTCTCCAAAATCTGGGCACTCAGGATAGGCGTAGACTAACTGTTCGAACCCCACAACTCGGGTTCGCATGATGTAGAGGATGCTAACTCGGCGACTCAATGAGTCTGCGGGTTTGTTCTCAACACCCGCTCGGTGCTTCAGAACATAGTGAAACTCCTGCATATACTCCACTCATTTGGCGTGACGGTGACCTAATTTCTTCTGGGAGTTGAGATATCTCAGGGCCTGATGATCTGAGTAAAGAATGAACTCCTTGTGTATGAGATAATGTCTCCAGTATCGTAGCGCCTGCACAATGGCATAGAACTTCCGGTCATAATTAGAATATTTTTGACGGACCTCGTTCAACTTCTCGCTAAAGTAGGCCACTGTGTGGCCTTCCTGACTAAGGACAGCGCCGATACCAACTCCCGACGCGTCACAAGCTACCTCAAAGGGCTTAGAGAAATCTGGTAAACGTAACACGGGAGCCGTAGACAGTTGCTCCTTGATCTCGTCAAAGGCTCGAGTGGCAGCCTTCGTCCAAACAAATTCTCCCTTACGAAGACAGCTCGTAATGGGGGCCACAACTGAACTGAAGGCTCGGACAAACCTCCTGTAAAAGGTGGCAAGTCCATGAAAGCTGCGAGCCTCATGAATGTTTGAGGGGATAGGCCACTCTCGAATCGCCCTGACCTTGTTAGGGTCGACAGAAATACCAGATGTTGATACAACATAACCCAAGAAATGAACGGACGCGGATAGGAACGAGCACTTCTTCAAGTTGATGTATAGATGCTCCTTTCGGAGGAGATCGAATACCAGACTAATGTGGCGTAAATGCTCGGTGCGATTCCGTCTGTATATCAAAATATCATCGAAGGACACAACAAAGAATTTGCACATATAGGGTCGCAACGGCATCACCATCCACTCGTACAAGTCGTCCTTCGTCTTGAAGGTCGTCTTCCAGTCATCCCCCTCTCTAACTCTGATCTGGTGGTACCCGCTGTGAAGGTCGATCTTCGAAAAGATCTGGGCACCAGTCATCGAATCCAGGAGATCATTGAGGCGGGGGATCGGAAAACAATACTTCACCGTGATCTTATTTATGGCACGGCTATCGATGCGCATGCGCCAGCTACAGTCCTTCTTCGGAGTCAGAAGGGCTGGCACGACGCACGGGCTGAGACTCTCTCGTATAAACCCTTTCCGCAAAAGTTCATCAACTTGCCGCTTGAGCTTTGCATGCTCAGTCGGGTTTAAACGATAGTGTGGCAGATTGGGCAAAGATGCCCCTGGGATCAGGTCAATCGCGTGTTGGATGTCCCTCAGTGGGGGAAGCTCATCGGGGAGCACCTCGGGCATAATGTCCGTAAAGTCATCTATCAACTGCTGAACATCCGGGTCAGTAATCTCAGTCTCGCTAGGGGTCTCGGTCGCCAACGTGGCTGCTACAATAAACATGATCTCAGTCTCCAGCTTCTCAAGAAATCACCCCTTCTCAAGATATGCAGGGGCCTCGACGATCCCGCACTAACTGACGAATCAACCTTGCCCTTGGGAGGATCCCTGGGTTGAGTCGGTGTGAGAGTAATCTTTCGACCCTTGTCAAAAAATACGCACGTGTTGAAACAACCATAACACGTGGCGTCACGATCGTAAAGCCAGGGCCTCCCTAGAAGAACGTGAGCGACATCCATAGGGATAACGTCGCACCAAACCCGGTCCTCTGTAGACGCTAATCGGATCGGCACCAGGCACCGTTGTGTAACTTGTATGGTAGACTTGTCCACCCAAAGGACACGATACGGATGTGGATGGGGCTCCGCAGTAAGCTGCATCCTCTCCAACCCTTTCTTAGCAATAATATTTACGCAGCCTCCACTATCGATGACGAGCTCGCAGGGTCCTCATGCGCTCTGGAAGTAAGTGAAAAAGATAGTGGTGCGTCGCCAATCCTCTTTAGCACGTGGGGTGTGGAGGATGCGGCGGAGGACTCCTACCTCTAACGATCAGCATCGCTCTCCCAACCATCCTCAACAATAGTCGTTACCTCCTCAGTAGCGTCGCCCTCAGCCTCGCCGCTGGGCTCGCTAGAATCCTCAATCAACAAATTCCTGGTAGGGCATTGAGCAGCGAAATGTCCTCTGCCGGAACAACGATAGCATTGGACGCCCCCAGGTTTGGGGCCTCCTGGAACAATAGTTTTCCCTGTCGCATCTGTGGATGGGCGAGGGGTGGTGGGAGTCGTGGCAGGGACGGGCTTCCGAAATGTGGAAGCATCGGGTCTAGGGGTGGTATGTCTCGGGCCGGCTGAGCGCAAATACTGCTCGTATTCGAGGGCAAGCTGAAAAACCTGCTCAACTGACTCCATCCTATGGGGAATTAGTTCCCTTCGGATATCTGATCTAAGACCCGCGCGAAAGCGCGAGGCCGTGGCAATAGGCTCCTCCATAATGTCGTTGCGAACTACAAGTTTGTCAAATCGAGACATGTAATCAGCAACAGAAAGAGTACCCTGACGTAGCGCGTACAACTGATCTAACAGCTGATCTCGATAAGAAGCAGGAAGATACTTATCATGTAAGCGCTGCTTCATCTCATCCCATTGGGTAATGGGGTAATAGCCATCACGCTCCAAGGACCTCTCCAGACTCGACCAGTAAATCTTCGCTTGACCAATTAGTTTCATCTTCGCGAACCGTACTCGCCTCTCGTCGTTCATCTCGAACCATTCAAAGTAGCGGTCCATGTCCATGAGCCAATCGTTGAATGTCTTCGGGTCCAAGTGACCATCGAAGGTAGGAGCATCAATACGGATCCGTCGGGTAATGTCATCCTCCTCCGGAGTCATGCCTCGACGGGGCTCACGGAAGTCACCGTATTCATCATCATCGTCATAGTCATATCGGTGTCTGTCCCTTCGACGAGGTGGTGTATGACGTGGCTCATCCAAAGGGCGAGCTCGTCGAAACTCGAGACCACGACGATAATTTGCCCTTTGCGCGGGCGGGAACTCTCGGTGAGGGCCGTCTCTACCGTCTCGGGGGACGAGGTGTGGCGTCTGGAAGGTCCTCGAGAGGTTCCTCATGAGGGACAGGAGTCGTTCGATCTCTCGGTGTCTCTAACTGATCTACTCTTGTACTAACTCTCGCGATATCACCTCTAAGTGTATCAAATTGGACGCCCATTTGATCAAATCGATCAAGGACAAGCCTTTGGAATTCTGCGGGCATCATGTCCGTCTGCGAGCTAGCGGTCCTATCGTTGGGATGATTTTGACTTGACATGGACTGACGATAATCTCTACCACTACGTAACATGCAATGACCCTAACCTGTGCTCTGATACCAATTTGATGCAGTGGAAGGGCAGACACGGGGTGAACTTACTAAATGCAGTCCTAAATGGGATGCAAGTGCACAAGCGGTCCACTAGAAATTGCAAACAAGTAATTAATTATTATAATAAAACAAGAGAGACACGTGCGTAACAAATAATTAATTAAGGTGATCTAGGGATTAATTTCACAAGCAATAGAGGCGCAAGTATTAAGCGTTCACAGAATTTGTCCCGCAAGTTGTAACAACGATCGAACTAATAGCACAATAAGAGTGAACATCCAACAAACTTTGGGTAGCCAAAGTAAGCAACAACAAAGAAAATAACTTTGTACCTCGGTTCACATATGCAGGCGATGTTGATGGCGGTTGTAGGCGGGCAACGTGGTCGTAGAGAGCATGGGAGGGGGCTGATTTGAAGGTGGTTCCACGATAGAAGGGGTTAAGGGATATTGGACTTGGGGAAGAGGCTCACGGGACTAAGGAGGATGGCTTAGAGAGGAAGGGATCTGGCGGTGTGGGTCCACGGGAATAGGCTACAGCATGGATGGAGGGAGCAAGGAAGATGGAAGGCTTATGGAAGATGGAGGTGGCTGCTAGGAGGGGCGGCGGGTTCTGGATTTGTTCCGGGTGCAGCAAGGAGGGGGCGGGGTAGGGCGGAGAAGTCGGAGGAGGGCTTACAGGACTGCGACGGGAAGGGGGACTACGGGAGCAAGAGGCGGTGGCTTGGACACTGATGGACGGAGGAGGAGGTGGTGGCTTCCTGCGGCGGGCTGGAGATGGGCGGAAGAGGGGCGGAGGAGGGTCCCGGCGTCGCACCGGAAGTGAAGGAGGAAGAGGCGTCGCACCCCTTCGAAGACCGGCGACTTGGAGAGAAAATCCCAAATCCACGATAGCCCTCACCATAACCGCCGTCGGGTTTTATAACCAGTGAACCGCTGCATATGAACCGGTAGGCAACCCTACCCAAAAGAAACAAATAAAACTACCCTGATCGGACGGCTCACAATGTCTGGGCCGATCGGGGATTAAATACACGTCAAAATTAAAAACGCAAAACATGAAAGTGGCTGGAATCGAGCATCCGGGCGCAGCCATGGACTCCAATCGCCCGTCTGGGCAGTGGATCACCGCCTCCTGTGGGTGTACACGTGAGTGGGTCGAGGCGCGCCGTCAATGAGCCTTCGGATTTTTGGAACCAGACATTATTAGAAAGAGCTCAGAAAAAGTCAGTGTATGAACGAGGACTAATGGTTGTAGCACAAGTAATACAAAAATGAAGGCACTACGTACTAGGCAGCCATTTGTTATCTTCACAGATTAGAAAGACCTGATACTTCTCAATGAACTAAGACTGCTTACTGAAGAACATTTTAGGTGATCCTTTAAATTATATGGATATGAATTTGAGATCAACTACAAACCCGTTAAAGTTAACACTGTAGTAGATGCAACACAAGAGGATTCAACGTTGCAAACTATCAAGCAGGAGTTATTGGTGAATCCTCAAGCCCATGCAGGGTTTGAATTAAAAGGTGGAGATTATATTTTCAGAGCAAACTTGTTTTACCTAAGAAATTCCCTAGAATACAAGCAATTTTAACTGAGATACATAGGTTACATATGGGAGGGCATTCAAGATTATTAAGAACATGTAAGAGAGTGGTTGAAATTTTATTCTAGGAGTGAATGCAAAAGGATATTTATAATTTTGTGGCTAATTGTGAAGTGTGCCAAAGGAATAAGCATGATATATTATCCCCAGCTAGCCTACTCCAACATCTGCCCATTCCATTTCTACCAAGAATCAAATGCAGAGACATGATTACAATTGTGGTGGAAATGATAAAGTATGCACACTTTGTGGCATTAAGTCATCCTTCCAGCAGTTGAAGTGACGCTGCATGATCTCCCATCTTCCACCGTGTCAAATAGGAAAAAAATTTACTTGAGTAGTTTCTAGAAGGAATTGTTCAAACAGGCAGGGACACAATTAAAGTTCAGTCAACTCATCATCCTCAAACAGATGCCAAACGGAGGTAGTTAATCATTGTTTGAATACCTTTTTGAGGTGTATGATGGGTAATGAACCAACATAATATACAAAATGGTTGGGTTGGGTTGAATTTTGGCTCAATATATACTAATTACAGATATTTCAACTAAAATGACCCATTTTAACTCTACGTATGGTAGACAAAACTTTTATGCCCGAGATCCGGGAACACAAATTATGGAGTCATTTATGACATCTGAGATGTCATTTCCAATAGAAGAATCTCTTCTCCACAAAGACATCTCAGATGTCGGAAATGACATCTCAGATGTCGGAAATGACATCTCAGATGTCGGAAATGACATCTCAGATGTCGGAAATGACATCTCAGATGTCGGAAATGACATCTCTGATGTCGGAAATGACATCTCTGATGTCGGAAATGACATCTCTGATGTCGGAAATGACATCTCTGATGTCGGACATGACATCTCTGATGTCGGACATGACATCTCTGATGTCGGACATGACATCTCTGATGTCGGACATGACATCTCTGATGTCGGACATGACATCTCTGATGTCGGACATGACATCTCTGATGTCGGACATGACATCTCTGATGTCGGACATGACATCTCTGATGTGCCTAGTAAAAATATGTGACTAGAGCTCGGACACAAAAAACTCTTGTATATTTGAGACCCCCCCCCCCCATTGCTTCTAAAGGGTAACATCGTCCCTTCCTAGGTTGGGGAAGTGAATGTAATGCACCTTGTAGACGCAGAGGGATAAGATATTAGAAGAATTGAAGAGCAATCTACTCAAGGCTTAAGACCAAAATAAGTTCCAAGCTAATAAGCATAGTAGGGATGTGAAGATTGGGTATAGTTGAAACATCAGCCATTGATATTGAAATATTTTGCTAAATACGCTAATGCAAAGTTGACTCCAAGATTATATAGCCCGTATCAAGTGCTATAGAGGATTGGGCAAATGGCGATAAACTGCAATTGCAAGAGGACCATGTTTTCCATCTTTCCCTCCTCAAGAAGGTTCTTAATACCCAAGTGACATCACAGCCTTTACCTCCAATGTTGTCGGAGTTAAAGGTTATACCTGAAGGTGTGCTAGATCACAGGAGGACTGCACTATTAGCGTTAGAAGTGCTGATCAATTGAAAGTAGTTACCAACATATGCAAATAGCTGGAATGCAGCAACCATTAGACAAAAGACATTCCCTGATTTTTACTTTGAGGAGAAAGTGAATCTTTTAGGGGGTAGTACTGATGACACCCAATAATTAGGAAGGTATATGAGAGAAGGAATAAGAGCATCACATGCGATCTTACCCCTAAATATTGAATAATTAGCTGTACGTGTACAATTGTTGATTAGTTAGTACATAAGTATAAATAGAAGAATAAAAGCTGGGAGAAGGAATCAAAATTGTTAGGATGATTTGGGAAGGGAGAGGCCAAATTCTCAAATAATCTGGGAACTCATATTCTTTTTGTGCACATACTTGTTTCAGATCTTACTTCACATTGAGCTTTGATTTCGGAATTAGGGTATATCAATAGAGTTGATTTACTTTTACCTCTATCTGATCTAGTCTTACCATGTTGTAAACAACATTTCACTACTTTGGCAATTCCATTAGCACATACCAAAGGCATGTAGCTCACCTCAAGTATACTTGAAATTCCACAACATAAGGGCGTATTAAGGATGAATACCCAAATAAATATTGTTAAGGCTTTAAGGATTCAAACTTCAAAAAATCTTTCCATGCCTACCTTTGAGAGAAAAATCTACTTCCAACCATTCAAACCTAACATGGCCAACCAAAAAATTTTTGGAGGATGTTTTACCAACCATAAACAATCACAAAACAACACAATAGTTCCGACAAAATAATAACCCTCGAGCTCCGTTTGTTTGCGTTATTTTGAGGGTCTGTTTTCGTTTTGAGGTTTTGAAAACAAAATTTTCGCACTCGCTTGGCTATATTTTTTGTCGTTTTGGTTTTAAGCAAAAAAGGGGTTGTTTTCATTTCCTTTTAAAATTGTCACCCCTCAAAACAAAACTAGCGAGGTCTGTTTTAGTCGGTTTTGAGAATAGAAGAGCTCCCCACTTTCTGTGATTTAGTCGTGATGAGCGGTGTTCTCCGGCAACACTTTGTGCAACAAAGGACGTGTTCTTGAAAAGAGGCCATAAATAGCAGTCGGAGGTAGCGGCGACCCATGTTGCGGCCAGTTGAAGCTGTGTAGGAAGTGATGGCACCGACGCCGCAATGACGAGGTGCTCTGGACAAGCAAACGTCACCGCCTCCACCGGCAGGGCAGATCTAGCGGGGCCGCCTCCTCCATCCGACGACGGGCCCTTACTCAATCGGATCTGAAGGATCCTTTTCTCCGCGATCTCTTTTTGGCTACCCTTTTGTTCACTTCTCGACCCTTCGTACCCTTTCGTCCCTCGCTGGCTATGCAGAAACAATTCAGGTTGGAATGAAGTCAGAGCAAGTGTTAGCACCATTTTGAGCTTTTCGCTTATACGATATATAACATTGTGATGCTAAATACATGATAAAATACTATGAATTTTAACCTTATAATAGGTCCTTAATTTTTCATCAACAATCCGAATAGCCATCGGCGCAGAGGAAAAAATATCTACCATCAACTTTTTGAAGTAGCTTCTTCACCTTCTACTGTAGCCATCACAGTGTATGTTCACCTTCAGAACACAAGTCTAGAAAGAGGGCTTTGGAGATGAAGCTGAGAATGCACAAACGAACATAAGTATTCGTTTTGGCCTAAAACGGACCTGAAAATCATTCTACAATTGAACATAAGTTTTTGTTTTGCCCCAAAACAAAAACTATGGTTTTCAGGATCCATCAAGCATGACCTTCCAATGAAAACATTGCAAACGAACGGAGCCTCAACGTTTTGAAATCTCTTAGAAAGAGTTGTTATACATATTTTTAGGATCCATCAAGCATGAACTTCAGTACTAGCACGATTAATTTGAAGAACAAAACTTCATCTCACTAAAATCACACGGCTCATGGGAAAAAGAGAGTGCTTTATTTCGTACCTCTAGTTGTCTAAGGGTCTCGATGAGAAGATACTGCTTCTGCTTGAAAATGGCAAGTTGCCTCTGCAACCCCGAGAACTCACACCTCACGATCTGCTCGCTATCCAGGATGGCCGCCTCACTCACTCCTTCCTCCTGCAATCTCAGTCTTAGCTTCTCCGTCGACACCACAAAGTTGTCGACGGGTGCCATTAGCTCGCTGTTGGATATCCTCGGAAACATCTCCTTCACCGCCTGCAGAGCCTCCATCCACGCTGTCCGGTCCTCCCTGGTCTCCGCCCTCAAGTGAAGCTTCTTCGTTCCCGTAAATATCGAGAACCTTCTGTCGTCCGATTTGGTCTCTCTTACTGTCGCGACCTTGAGGTGGAGCTCGCCAATCGGCTTGCGCTGGGGGGAATTCAGGAAATCGGATCCACTTTGGCGGCGGCGGTTAAGAAGACGCAGGGAATCGTCGCCAATGATCATGGAGCCCTTATCAGCCTCCTCCTCAAGGTGGATGCGGTGCGATCCGTAGATCTTGTAATAGGAGAGAACGCCGTCCAGGAGAACGAACCATCGAGGACGCCATCCGCGACCGTAGTTGACCCACTTGTAAAGGATGCCAGCTATGCCACCGCCGACAATATCGTTGAGTCGGAGCTCCGCCGCGTCGTGTATGGAGGGGCGCATGGAGGTGAAATCGGAGGAGAAAGTGGCGCGGCTCGTCCATCGGAATCCTGCGGTGGTGGAGGTGGGTGTGGAGCAGTGGTGGAGGGGATGGTCAGGGCGGGCAGGGGGAGTAGGGGGCGGAGGAAAAGAAGGTTGAGTGGGCGGAGGAACGGAGGAGGCGCCGGTGGGTGAAACCGGGACAGGGGAGGCGCAGCAGAGTGGATGCATTGAGAGGGGAGTTGGAGAAGAAGAGAGAGATGGGAGAACAAATTAGGGTCGTGAAATTCACGTGGATGTGAGCGGAAAGAGGGAGCGGCCGGAGGTCGGGATTAGTCGAGCGGGCGCGAAGAGATCGGCGACGGGAAGCGGCGCTGCATTTGAAACAGGGGAAAAGGTGGGGTTGGAGGCGGAAAGTCGGCCAAGGAAAGAAAGGAGGGAACGGAAGTTAAGCGGTCGTCATTCGTCACGCTACGCGGCCTGTCCTCGGAGAGTGGGCGGAAGTTAAACGGAAGTTAACGGAGTGTTGAAACCGTTCAATTAAACATATGCGCGGAGGCAAGTAGGCGGCATTTCTCAGTTATCGTCCCCTCAGTGAATTTCGTGCGTTTAGATGGAGACATTTTGGATCTGAACCGCTAGGGGCCAATTTGCAAAATGCATCCTGGAAATATAGGTTTTTGGCAAAATGCATCCCGAAAGTTTAAAATTGGCAAAATGCACCCCCCAAAGTGGGTTTTCTTGGCAATGTGCACCCTCACTAGGCAAAAAATGAAATGACCAAAATGTACACTCTAGGGTGCACATTGCCAAGAAAACCCACTTTGGGGGGTGCATTTTGCCAATTTTAAACTTTTTGGGTGCATTTTGCCAAAAGTCTATATTTCGAGGGGCATTGTAGTTCGTTTGTCAATTGAACCCGTTTTATTTTGACCCATTCATTACGTAAAAATAAAATAAAATAAAATAAAATATTACGATCTGACCTGATCTGATCAATGTATTCATGAATCGGTGAAGTTCGGATTTCTGCTGGGTTTATTATGTACAGAAAATTGAGCACAAAATATATGTTTGACATGACAAAGATTGCGATTGTCGCAAAAAAGAGCATTAGTTTTGAACTTCAAATGTGAACAGAGTTCTTAAAATGAAGGTGCATAAGCACGGTGTTCGTATTTTAGTTGAGATGCTAACAAAGTGAAAAGAGAAATGATAATAATATTTTTAATGTTGAAAACTTAGAAAGTGATAGAAATTAGTCATCAAACCTATTGTCGTTTGAGCACTGCAATTTTTTTTACAACTAAAGTCTCTACTTCTGCCGCTCAAGCCCTAAGGGGTCGGGGTCTCTCATAAAATTTTGTAAAATGGATAACGAATATGGATTACTCTCATCCGAGCAATGAATCTCGACTACTTACACGTCAAAATGTTGATTGGACGAGGGAGATCAGCTTTGAGAAGCGTTTAGATTTATTTTTGGCCAAGGAAAGACACACACATACATACAAAAAATGCAGACACGCATATAAACAAACGAAAAATGCAAACACACACAAATATACACATAATTATGAGCACAAACACATACCGTACACCCACACAAACTAAACTGCTAAATAAATAGACAAGACTCACACACATAAATATTAACTTAAATTTAGAATAGAAAACCAAGGTTTGATTTAATGAACATCTGAATACCCAAAAACCCTCGCAAATAGATCTCCCTCCTCCAACATCAACCCCAAAAAATGAAAACTGAAAACCCTAGCATGGGAAATCTCAACAAACACTAGAACAAGAAGAGCTTTGGATTTTTACCTCAGCACTTTTCTAATGGGGGAAGAAGAAGTCTGGGATCGCAAGCCTAAAAGGAAGGAAATGGATCAAAAATTGTCCGCCACTTTTTTCAGGAGGGAGAAAGACACGGGCGAGAGTGTGAAATTACTAACTCTTGGATCGGAAGGTTGGAAATGGGGGGGGGGGGGGGGGGAGGGGGCGCCGGGTTCCACTCTAGTATGAGGGGGGAAAGGGGGGAGGGGGTGGGTGGGGGTGGGGGGGGTGGGGGGGGGAGGGGGTGGGGGGCGTCAAGTTCCACTCTGGTATGAGGGGGAAAAAGGGAGGGAGGGGGGAGGGAAGAGAAAGAAAAAGAGGGGGAGGAGAAGAAAGGGGGGGGGGGGGAGAAAGAGAGTTAGGTTGCCTTTCTCTTTTATTTTAATTTTTTTTATTAAACGATTTTTGTCCTTGATGCTTTTCTCCTGCGATGAATTTTTAAGCCTTCCGGGATTGAATTTATGACACATAGTAAAACGCCTCAAATAAATAATGTATAAAATAAGTGATTGTTGTCATCATGTGTTGTGTCCTCGGTAAGAAATGCTCAAATGCTGCTCATAGATAAGTGATATATGTCTTATGGCTGAGGCAGACAGACGATTTTGCACCAGAATTCATTTCTCTTGTAAGAAATGTTGCTATTCTCTAGATTGTAGTGTAGATGGTGGGTTGGATGTCAGTTTGGTTTGAGAGGTGTCTGTTGAGTTGGTTTGATTTTTTAAACTCACATGATTCACAACGATTAACTTGTAGGCATTCTCTAGATTTTAGTGTAAGACGTGAAAGTGTTCGTGGCACTAAAGTATTGGTGACACCATTTAGATAATCACAACAATTAACTTGTAAGCATTCATGATGTTTTTTATTGAAAGTGTCGTGAATGGTTCTCTAACAAAATGCCCCAAATAATTTTATTTTTTTTAAATATCGTCGCGCTTAAAAAAAAATTACAACCACAGAATAATTTTGTTTTTTTATATCTTACGTCTTCTTTAAGTTTAACATAAACTTAGTTATCCAACAATAGAACACTGAAAAAACCACATTGTAAAGATACAAAAACAGAGGCCGTGTTGCAACTGACAAACAATAAACTAAACTCACACACAAATGATATTTTATTTATCTATACTAAATCTATAACATCGGATAAATAAATCCGTTAAAAGAATAATCTTATTCCCATCAACAGATAAACTAAACCAAAACATCTTCAATAAAATAGACAAAACATATCTCATATCCAAATAATTGAAGTTCAACGCCTCAGTGAGAAAGCAAAACAACGAACAAGATGAAGCCTTCGCCTTAACGTCGTTAGGAACATGAGGGCATGAATTAACATTACCCTTCCACCCAGCCAGGTGAACACCAGCGAGCATAGAACGGGCCCGAATCTGGTAGCTATCATCCAAATTATGCTCATGCAGAGTAAGGTTCTAATGAAGATATTATGCAATTACAAATCTACACAAATGAGAAAATAAATTGCACATATCTAATTAATTTAATTATGCGGCGAGTAAAACATTCATACTTAGGATGCAGCTATCGCAAATCTACTGTTACAATAGTAATAGAGGAAAACATCAAGCTCTCTAATATTAAATTTAACTGAATAAGATGGTGAATTCAAACGCATTGCCCAGAGAAGTTTTTTTTAATACGGGGAAGAGCATTTGACCGTTAAGACTATATGGCCTTAAAAATTACTAAACAGTTTATCTTGACTTCTCAATTGGCAATTTTAGCCTCCCAAAAGGGGTACATAATTGCCATGTGCCAACATGTGCAAAAAAATCCTATAGCTTACAACTTGTCTTATATTTCCCCCTAAAAGAAAATTACTATCTGAATTTGAATCCCAAGAAATTCCATAGCTACAAATATATATAGATTATTTAATTGGCACATGCTACCATGTTCTGGTTTGAATATGATGCTTGAGCCTAAATTTAGAGGATAGCTTCAACAAATGAACTTGTAAAGTGCAGTTCCATGCACTTGAATCACGTTTTGATTAACTTTGATATTTCAAAGAAAAAAAGTCACCAAAAGTATAATTGAGAGTTGATAGCATTGGAAGATTGAAGGTAAGTATTCATGCCACCCAGTTACTTATTGGATGAATAGATGCTTGGTACTTGAAACTTCATTTTGGATACCATATATGATGCACCTGTGCACAGTGAATGGTAACATGCAATTAGTACTCATGTAGTCACTCTTAGTGCATGTCCCACTTTAATAAGAATTAATTACAGAATGTCAAAGGTAACACCGTCATTGGAAGTATATAAACAAACATAATAATGATATATCAACTATAAGAATCCTCTATTTATAATTGAACCATAGCCTCAAGGGTTTTAAGGATGTCAACTCCATAAGAAGTATAAATATTAGAAGATTTTACAGCGTTTGATTTGTTCTGCTTATCATTCATGCCCCAGATCAAATACAACAACAATGGAGGTTGAGCACGCCGAGGTGGGGGCATTCGATATGGCGAAGACATTCAGCAGTGCAACGACATTATGCGAGATGGTGGCATTTGCGGGGCATTTTCTCCAAGACAAATAATTTAGAGGAAATTTATTACCTCCTTGTGTTCCTTCTTCAGGGTAGCGTGCTCTTGCGTAAGCTGAGCAATTTCCAACTCCATAAAAAGAAGCATGCAGAGTGTTTAGACCCTAAACATTGTCAAGTTGGTTTTGAATTCCAAGTAGAAAACTTCAATAAAGTTGGCTAGTCAAGAGTCATTCTTGTAAGTCTAGACAAATATAAAACTTCAATCACTGGCACTTTGAATTTGTCGTTATGCCCTTCGGCCTTACTAACGCACCATCTACGTTCCAAAGTTTGATGAACAATCTCTTCCACCAACAACTCCGCAAGTCCATCTTGGTTTTCTTCGATGATATCTTGATCATTAGTCTGTCATGGCCCGCGCAGGTGAGGAGCGCCGGAGAAGGGCTTGTTGTGAGGAGCGCTGGAGGGCTTGCAGAGTGAGCGAGAGAGAGATCGAGATAGAAAGGGCGAGCGAGAGAGGCAACGAGAGAGAGAGAGAGGGATCGGGAATTAGGGATATGCTATTAGTAAAAAATGAATTAAAATATTTTTTTTTACAGAATTTCAGTCATTTTCAGTCAACCAGAGTGAGGCCTCTACCAGTCAACACAAATAGATTTGCATCTAGCTGAGATACAAACTCACGAGCAAATGTCAATCCAGAAGTGAAGTCTCTACCGGAGAAAATACGGTAGATCTTAATGAAAAACTTTCACTAAACTCATGTATTTTATATGGTAAACTCTTAGATTTGTGAATTCACCAAAGATCATATCATATACATTGATTCCCCATTATACTTATATGTTGAAATCTTTATGGCATCCACTCACAAGCCGGAACATATATTATCACTAGAAAAATAATTTATTTTACAACAATGGTTGCAACTTCCAATCCTAAATAAATATTATAACTTCAATAACATTACCAATGTCTTTTGTAACTTTCAATTGTTTGTTAAATGATTCATTCTTAACTTACTATTATTACCAATGACATGCAATTTTGATAAATTCACATAGGCGTAGTTGGTTCTGATAATATATACGAAATCAAAAGATAGTTCTCCTGAATTGCAAATTTATTAGTAGAAAATCATTGCAAAACAACCCCTTAATTAAATTTCAAGTTGCAATTCCACTCAGAATGCTGAATTTAACATCAACAACAACAATAAATCCATCAACACATGCCTAATCCAATCACTTGTTAAAATAACCCAACCAGAGCTCTCAGAAAACTCGTCATTAGTATAAAAGGGATAATTATATGCACACATAGTGATCCAAAATGTTGGTCAAAATCAATGGAAGAAGAGCGCTGCCAAACTCATAACCATAAACTGAAGAAGATCGAGGGGTTACCACAGATTAGAATGGCAGCGCCTGGCGGGTCTCCTGGAAGGAGCGGGTAAATGCTCAGGCGGCAGTGGTGAGCACAGGACCAGGGTTGGCGCCAGCTGGAAGGAAGGAAAACGCGGGGTGGGGGGACTCTGAATCCACCGGAGTGTCACTAAAACAACCGGAAGACGTGGCAAGAGGGGGTCGCCGGAGTCCTACGATGGCTCTGAAAGCAGAAACGACAGCCGACGGAGCTTCCCTGGAGGTTTCCGTCGAAGAGACTGAAAGATGGGAGGTTGTCGTGGCTTCAGGCGGCGTTGTAGTGAGTAAACATTGACGGAGAGAGGTGGCGGCGACGTTAGGCTTTCACCAGGAAAAACGATCTGGAAGGTAGAAGAAGCGGGCGCAGGAAGTCGTCGCGCCAAAAGTCTCGTGTGTCCTCTCTGTCGCAGTATTAGGGCTGGAAAATGCGAATCCTCCTCTCCGTCGCGTGCCTCCTCGCCATCACAGTAATTTAGGGCTAGAAAATTGCGAATCGCGTAAAAGGGCGGGGTAAAATCGCGTAAGAGGCGAAGGATTTTTAGTAAACTGCCGGGGCAAAACGGGAAACACGCAAAATCAGTCCAATTAAGTTATACCAAAGTGAGGCCCGACAGGGCCTGGGGATGGGGGTGGGGTCAGGTTTCCACTTGGATGAGTTATCATAGAATTCAGTTCAATTCCATTTTTAGTCTTCGTTTGATTGAGCAGTGCGAGACAAGTCGGCGGGTCCAAACGGAGGTGTCAAACCGAAAGGGAGGGGGGGCTAGAAAAGCTCCGAGCTTCGGATTGAGCTTATGTTCTCCTAGCTTTTTCTCTGTCCGGTAGATGCAAACGGAGCAAACGTCGTCGACGTCCCTTGATCTCTCTGAGAAAGAGAGAGAGATCTCCATCTATATTATGCAATTTTGATCATTTTTTGGACCACCTACATTCAAATTTACTTTAAAAATAAATTTTGAATGTGAAACTCATTGCAAACCCAAATTGAAGCACAATATAATTCATTGTTAGCATTCCTCCAGGAGTAACACATTGACATGTGGCTCTGTGCCATTAAACTTTATCCTCATACGGCTTTGCCATTGTGTTCGACATGTGGCTCTGTGCCACTAAACTTTATCCTGATACGGTTTTGCCATTGTGTTCGACATGTGGCTCTATGCCACTAAACTTTATCCTGATATGACTTTGTCATTGTGTGGCGCGTTCACATTGGATAAACGATATGAGACTAATATTATCAACCAATCATTGAGAGCTCAACCACTTGCGCACAACACAACGACATTTGTAAGATCGTTAAGATTGCGGTGGAATCTAACTGAATCATCCAAAATAAACTCCACCTGTGGAGAGAATACATCGAGCAATGACAACACGGGCTTTCGATCACATGCTACCATTTTAGGCCGATCGTTTATAATAATGTTCAGCTCGAGCTTCTTCAAGTTTGCTGAACAACTCTTTCATGAATGGCGTCGAGATTCCATGAGTGATGCGGAGAATCTCCGCAGCCTCCGTGAAGGATTTCAGAGCATTCTCTGTTTGTTCAAGAATCCTGCAAGAAAAAAGAAGATAAAATCCCAGTTGATTATAAAATTTGAAATAAAAAATTAAAAAGATAGGGGTTGAAGGAATTTCAGAGCATTTATATGCAATTTAAATACAAATTTAATTAGTCATTTCCCAAAAAAGAAACATCTGCCTGATTTAATGGAATTGAAAGGAAAGAGACAAAAGGCTATTGAAATGGAAGAGGAATTTATTTGAATTAGTTTATGGCTCTTTGTTTGGTTGGTATGAAGTTCAGTGAAAATTGAATTTTAATTTTTTTTCATTTTGGTCAGTGTAATTTTAGTTGAGAGAATAAACAAAATCAAAATTACATTATGAGCTCCCTTTACTCATACATATAGAGTAGGGAAGAAAAACAAACAAAACCCCCAAAATACCCTTATGCGGGTAAAGGCCAAAAAATATATAAAGGTGGACTTGATTTCAACTCTCCCCCTCGAGTAGAATGGTAAATATATGTCATTCCGAGTCTATGGATATTATCAATAAAGACATCACACCCTAAGCACTTGGTGAAGACATCTGCCAACTGATCTCTGGAGTGAACGAAGGGAGTGACTAAGTTTTCTTTTTCAAGATGATCTTCGATGAAATGACGATCAACCTCGACATGCTTAGTTCTGTCATGCTGGACCGGATTGTGAGCTATACTGATAGCAGTTTTGTTGTCACAAAACAGAGAAATGGGAGCATCCTCCTAGAGGTTCAGGTCTTGCAATAAAGTGCGCAGTCATAGACCTTCACAGAGGCCTTGAGACATAGACCGGTACTCAGCTTCAGCACTAGAACAGGTCACCACATTTTGCTTCTTGCTACGCCACGTGACCAAATTTCCACCAACGAAGGTGCAATACCCCGTTGTAGATTTCCTATCATCACAGCTTCTGGCCCAATCCGCGTCAGTAAAAACGTCAATCCTTAAATGGTTGTTCTTTGAAAACATCACCCCCTGACCCGGAGCCTTCTTTAAGTACTGTAGTACGCGGTAAGCAGCATCCTGATGTCTGATCCTTGGGGCATGCATATACCTACTCAAGATTCCAACTGAATATGTGATGTCGGGACGATTGTGTGAGAGGTATAAAAACTTTCCAACCAATCTCTGATAGCTTGAAGCATCCGTGCGATCACCATCGCTGTCTTCATCAACCCTATGATTCTCCTCCATAGGGGTGTTCGCAAGAACACAAAACAGCATCTCAGTCTCTGTTAACAGATCTAATACATACTTGCGCTGCGAGACGAAGATACCTCAATTATAACGAGTCACTTCGATACCTAGGAAGTAGCGAAGTCTTCCCAAATCTTTTACTTCAAACCCAGCTGACAGAAGAGTCTTCAGCTTTGAGATCTCCTCTAAGTCATCTCCGGTGATCACAATATCATCAATGTAAACAATAAGAACAACTTTTCCCTCATTCTTCCTGACAAACAAAGTATGATCTTAATGACCATGTTTGTAGCCAAACTTGATCATGCTTTGTGGAATTTGCCAAACCAAGCCCTGAGAGACTGTTTTAGCCCGTACAAAGACTTTCTTAAGCGACAGACCAGTCCTTCTTGTCCCCTCTTCACAAAACCTGGGGGAAAAGTCATGTACACTTCTTCATCGAGATCACCGTGCAAGAACGCATTTTTGACATCCAGCTGATGTAGATCTCAGCCCAAACACGCATCACAAGATAGGAATATAGGATCACACAAACAGAGTCCATCTTTGCTACCGGGGCAAAGGTCTCCAAGTAGTCGACTCCCTGAGTCTGGGTATAACCACGAGCCACCAGACGGGCTTTATATCGCTCAACTTTACCATCCTGATTTTGCTTAACGGAGAAGACCCACCTAGAACTGATGGCTTTCTTGTCAGGAGGAAGGGAAGAGACATCCCATGTGTGATTCTTATCCAAGGCGGACATTTCCTCCTGCTTGAGTCCATGTCAGAATGCAAACCGCCTCCTGCCACGTCTTTGGAATAGTAATGACAGATAGGGAAGATATAAAACTTTGATGAGGCTGAGAAAGATGATCATAAGCAACATGATTAGAGATAGGGTGTTTCGTACACACAGTCATACCTCTTAGCACCGCAATGGGAACATGCAGATCAACATCAGAATCTGAGTTCAAAGACGGCACTGGCAGCGACGGAACAACGGAGGACTGTTTACCTGTTTCGCGACGATGATATATATGAGGAAACGGCGAGATGAGGGACGGATGGTGATATATGGCAGAAGGCGACGTAGGTGTAGGTGAGGTAGGTGTAGGTGACGAAGGGGGTGTAGTAGGAGTAGCTACGGTGGAAGGCATGATAGGTGTAGCTACGGTGGAAGGCATGATAGATGTAGGAGGAATCAGAGGAAGTGGCACTGACTCGATGACATCATTATTATTCTCCCCCTGACAAGTGAAGTGAGTCGAATCCAAGTAGTAAGATTCTTCCTCCCGGAAGGTCACGTCCAAGGTACAGAAAAAACGTCTGGAAGGGGGGTGATAGCACCGATTCCCTTTTGTAGTGGTAGAATAGCCAAGAAAAACACAACAGAGAGCCCGAGGATCAAGCTTGTCACGATGAGGCAGATGGACGTGAACAAAACATATGCACCCAAAAATGCGGGGTGGAAGATGAGAGGTATGAACCTCAGAGGTAGTGGAAAGACGGACGAGAGGAGTAGTATAGTTAAGAGCCCGTGAAGGAAGACGATTGATAAGATGAGTAGCGGTTAGGATGGCGTCACTCCAATATGATTTAGCGAGATGCATGGTAGTGACTAGTGAGAAGACACCGGGCAACATCAAAGAGATGCCGGTTTTTCCGTTCAGCAATACCATTTTGGGTGGAAGTGTAAACGCAAGTGGTTTGATGAATGATTTCATGATTAGCGAGGTAGGAGCCAAATGCTCCACGATCATCGTATTCCCCCCATTATCACTACGGAGAACACGGATATTACCATTGAACTGAGTTTGCACCATTTTATGAAAGGTTTGAAAAACAGGAAACACCTCTTTTTTTTAAGAGATAAACCCAAGCAGTGCGAGAAAAACAATCGATAAAGGTAACAAACCAACGATATCCAGTTAAAGATACAATGGGGGAAGGACCCCAAACATCATAATGTATGAGAGCAAAAGGAGTAGTGCTAGGGGAGATAAATGTGACGAAGAATGTCGAACATGTTTAGATTTTTCACAAACATCACATTTTAAAGCTTTCATAAAAGGAGATAAAGTAGAAAATAGTTTCTGAAGATAGACTGGAGAGGGATGACCAAGACGCAAGTGCCAGCGTCGAGCATCAACAACAGTAATAGCGGTAGAAGAGAGAGCAAGGGTCGATGAGATAGTATCCAGATAGTACAGGCCACCACGATTCATATCACTGTCAATGGTCCGCTTCGTACTCAGTTCCTGAAAAACACAAGAATCAAGAAAGAAGGTTACAGAACAATTAATTGACCAAGTGAGATTGCTAATTGAAAGAAGGTTGCGAGAAAATGAAAGGACATGCAAAACATAAGAAAGAGAAAAAGAAGAGGAGCATGAAATGTTGCCCTTACCCGCAATAGGGGACAATGGAGAGCAGGAAGAGAAACCTGAGGAGCAGTCGGTCATGTGATCGATAGCTCCCGAGTCAATGATCCATTCAGACGAGGGAGTAGCAGAAGCATTGGCACTGGGTAGCTCCCGAGTCAATGATCCAATTCCTGAGAGATACGCTCGAACTCAGAGAAGTAGACACTGTCATGGTTCCCTGACGTAACTCCAGCATCCGACGTGTCAGCTCATAAATCTGAGTAGAGTTTCTGATCTGGGAATACGTCTCACGTGCCCGAGTCCAGATCTCATAGGCAGAATCCATCAACATATAACTTCGGTACACCATCGGGGACATGGAATGCAGGAGCCAAGATACTACCAGAGAATTTTCTGAATCCCAACACCTCGAAGAAGGGTCACCCGGAGGGGGCGCCACAATGGTCCCATCAATATATCCAAATAGCTGATGACTGCGGATGACATGTTGTGTTGCTCGAGACCACTCAATGTAATTCGTCCCATCTAAGGGCACACTGGCGATCTTCAGGGAGCCAGCGTGGCCAGAAGACCGCTGAGGATCACCCATCTGGAGTATCATAACACTCGACAACGTAGAGTCAACAACCGCCGAAGAATCATCCATGAGAAGCAACTGACAGGATCAAACAAAAAAGAACGTCACTGGAGGCTGGATTTGGAGAGACTGTCGGCAATGGAGGCAGCAGCGGCAGATCTGGAGAACGACAGATCTGGAGACCGGAACATCACTGGAAGCAGCAGTCGATCGATCTGGAAGCAGTCGACGATCGGATCTGGAAGAAGCAGACGATCGACACAGACGCGACAGTCGAGCACAGTGGAGAGGCGAGAAGCCGACCAGATCAGGCGCAGCAGTTGAACGCAAAGAGGAAGACGAAGGTCGACGGTAACACGTCACGCATCGAGAGGAGAGATGTCGGTCTCCTTCAGCGCGCACAACCGCCGCCACAGATGTCGCGGTTCATCCTGAGAACGAGTACAAAACAACGGAGAGGAGGGGCGACAGGATGAGAAGCGGGCAGCGGGGTGAGAGACGGACGGGGTGAGAACTGCGGCTGGAGCGCGATTAGGGTTCGAACGGTTTTTCCCCCTGATACCAAGTTGAGAGAATAAACAAAACCAAAATTACATTATGAGCACCCTTTACTCATACATATAGAGTAGGGGAGAAAAACAAACAAAACCCCAAAATACCCTTATACGGTAAAGACCAAAAAATACATAAAGGTGGACTTGATTTCAACTATTTTTTGGGGGGTGAAATGGATAGTTAAAGAAACAAATGTCTAATTATTTTTTGA
This sequence comes from Platanthera guangdongensis, assembly GCA_039583875.1. NCBI lineage: Eukaryota > Viridiplantae > Streptophyta > Magnoliopsida > Asparagales > Orchidaceae > Platanthera > Platanthera guangdongensis. The sequence continues at coordinate 24,721,109 of CM077151.1, forward strand.
AGTTGAGCGATGCTCTAAGGTTCTTAGTGTTGGGCGGAGAATTGTATATATAAGCAAAAAAATGGGAGTTGCGGAGATGAGAATGTCTGGATGGATGTGTGGACACACGAGACTCGATAAAATTAGGAATGAATGTATCAAGGATAAGACATGAGTGACACCAATGTAGAGAAGATGCGAGAAGCTCGAATAAGATGGTTTGGGCACATACAAAGAAGACCATTACAGGCACCAGTTAGGCGTTGTGAGAGTTTGGTCACTAGAAATGTTAAACAGGAGAAGGGTAGACAAATAAAAACTTGAAATGAAACTATAAGGAAAGATATGATGTACTTAGACATCAGTGAGATTATGACTAAAGATAGGGCACAATGGTGAAAAATCCTACTATAGTGAGATAAAGGCTTGTGCGTTCTTGTTATTGTTGTCATGCAGAGTCATAACAATAACACAATAAAAAATTCTTATTATTAATTCGGTAGGGAATTATTAATGAAAAAAATGTATGTTCTTGTTATTGTTGTCATGCAGAGTCATAACAATAACACAATAAAAAATTCGTATTATTAATTCGGTAGGGAATTATTAATGAAAAAAATGTATAGGTTCCTATTTTTCAAGGTATATTGATTTGTCACTGCATCGCCAAATCTCTCTCTCTCTCTCAAAAGTGTTCTAGGGAATTAGGATCTTCTCCATTTGAGCCAAATGAATACTATCCATTTCACGACAAAGATTGATTCTTTTTTGTTAGAAAACTGATTAGAAAACATCTTATAGAGGCTCATTTAGAGGCCCATTATAGGCCGTTTTCTTCCTCATGTAATAGTCCCACATCTTGTATAAAGGATTACTCTCTCTCTCTCTCTTCTCCCTATATATTTGTACTCATACTTTTAATTTGGTATTCAAGAAATATATACAAGGTTTACTCAATTCTTCTACATGGTATCAGAGTAAGAAACCGGTCTGCAATCTCCCTGTGCGGTCTTCCATTTCCTAACTGCAACTCCTTGAGTGGTCTTCCACTTTTCTTAACCGCAACCCTTTGTGCGGCCTTCCTTTTTTCTAACCGCAACTCCTTGTGTGGTCTTCGATTTTTCTCCTCCCTCCCTCCCATCTCATCCCCCCACTCCCATTTATAGGGATTTTTCTGGGCCCCACTCCAATTCAGACCGCACCAGTCTCTTTCCCCTGCTCCATGCAAACTGCTCTTGTTCGTTGCTACCCTGTGGTCTTCTTCGGCTTACCTTGCAGACTGATCTTGTCGGCCTGCTCCTGTTCGCACAGTCTACGGCTTCTCTTTTACATGCTGCGGACTCCTGTGGATTCATGCGGTCTTCTTCAGTTATCACGTGTTTTTTTTCGTGCGGACTCCTTGTCGTGCGGCCTAATCCTTGCTTCTATATCCGCTGTGGGCTTTCCCTTGTTCTAACAGCTGCGGTCTTTCTCTCTAAGCGCATGATCTTATCTGCCCACTGCCTCTTCAGGCCGCCTTTGCTCCTCAAGCCAGTGCTGCTTCCTGTTGTAGTCCGCTCTCTGTGGTTTGCTTGCTCTATTGCGACTTGCGGTTTACATCTCTAACCGTCGCGGTCTGCATCTCTAACCACCGCAGTCTGCGTCTACTCTCGCGGTCTCTTCTTGCAACTGCCTCTAGTCCGCTGTCCTCCAGGACGCCTCTTCTTCTCTATTGTTACCTACCCACAGCTCTTATCCACTGCTATCTGTTGCTGCTCGCCGGGCTAGTGCTTTCGCACGGTTCTTCTCTTTGTTCGCGCGGCCTAGTCGCCTTTGCCTGTTGCCTCCTGTCCGCTTGATCCTCTAGCAGTTGCGACTTCTATTCTAGTCGCTGCATGCTCGTGCTACCAGATCTTAGTCGTTATTCGCCGGTCTCTGCTCCTCAAGCCGCTTGTTCGCGGCTTGTTGCTCTCCCTGCTGCTCTACCCGCAGCTCCTTTAGTTCGTCGGCCTCTGCTCTAGCCGCTGCTCCTCTGGTCGTTGCGGCTTGCCCTTGCCGCCCTCTTGCTGTCATGGACTCCACGGCGGCTTCCTCTCTTCCCGCTCATGTCGCGACTCCCTCTCCTGAAGTCCACGATGAGCTTCGGATCACCACCATCTCTCTCAATGGGAAGCACAACTTTGTGGAATTAGTGTATTTTGTTCGTCGTGTTGTACAAACTAAAGGTCTTCTTGATCACCTTACCCGGGACGTTCCCATTGCTCCTACTGACGAATGGTTGCGTGATGACGGCTGGGTCCAATCTTGGATCCTCAAATCCATGAACATCGAGCTCTACCGCATGGTTATGTATCATGAGACGGTCAAGGCGATGTGGGAGGAGCTTCACTCTCTTTACTCTGGCAAAGACAGTTTGCTACATATATTTGATATCATCTCGGCGCTTCAAACTCTGGATCCCAACACAACATGTGATTTGACCTCTTTTGTTGCTAATGTCAAAACTCCGGTGGAGGCTTGGATACAACATCAGCCTCCCTCCATGGATCTTGCTACACAACGGGCGCAAAAGGAAGCAACTGGGATTGTGATGATGATGACCCGAGTTCCTCCCCACCTCCGTAGTGTCCGGTCTCAAATTCTTTCCTTCTCTACAACGCCCTCACGGGCCGATGACTGCTCTATGCTGCTCAAGGTTACACCTCCCTCTGAGGTTCCAGCAAATTTCTCTCCAGCTCTCCTTCAGCATACCCCCCTACCTACTAGTTCTCCAGCTCGAGGTTCTTCAGCTAGAGGAGGCCGCTACATGTCTCGGGGACGAGGACATGTTGGGCGCTCTGCCTTCAAATGTACTTTCTGTGGCGAGAGGGTAATCTTGAAGCTACATGCTACCGCAAGCATGGTCTGCCTCCACACCTTGTTGCCTCTACTACAGCTGCTCCTCCTCTCACTGGTGATCCTCCACAGGATTCTGATTCTTCTACCCGACAAAATATCAACGCTCATCGCACTCAGCTTCAACAGCTCCAAGGCGTTATCAGTCGCTCGTCTGGCTCGGTTGCGTCTTTCACCACTGAATGTATATCCTGTCTCTCCCATAGCCCTCACTAGATCGTGGACTCGGGTGCTACTCATCATATTACATCGCAGAAACCACCGCAGAATATACAGTCTACTTATCCCAAGTTCTTCACTGTTGCAAATGGTGACACCACTCCGGTCTCTGGCGCAGTTGATCATCGGCTAACCCCGACTCTCCCTCTATCCTCAATTTTTCTGTGCCAGGATCCCCCTTCAATCTGCTCTCAGTTAGTCGACTTACTCAAGAACTTGACTGTTGTATAACATTATCTCCTTGCTCTTTTGTTGTGCAGGATCGTCGCACGCGGAGTACCATTGGTAAAGGGCGGTTGTCGAATGGGCTGTATCTCTTGTACGTTCCACCCATCATTCTCTCTGTTGTCTCCACTGATGATTGACATCGCCGCCTTGGGCATGCTCCCCTCCCGATTCTCAAGAAGGCTCTTCCTACATATTCCCGGAGTGATACTATGTTTCTTTAATTCATTCTAATGTTTGGGGACCATATAAAGTCCTTAGTGTTTTTGGATATCGATATTTTGTCACATTTATTGATGATTACTCGTGTCTCAATTGGTTATATCTACTTCGCGATCGTACTGAACTGACATCTGTTTTTCGTACTTTTGTTACTAAGACGCGTACGCAGTTCTCCACTATGTTAAAAATCATTCGCACTGACAATGCTCGCGAATATATCGGTTGCACCTTCTCAAATATAAGAACCGAATTCGGAATCATACATCACATCTCGTGTGCTTATACCCCCCCCCCCCCAGTAAAACGGTGTGGCCAAACGGAAAAATCAACACCCCCTCGATGTCGCTCGGTCACTCATCTTTCAAATGCAGGTGCTCACTGAATACTGGAACTTTGCAGTTTCTACTGTCTGTCATCTTATCAACCGCATGTCTTCATCTGTACTCGACTTCGCCTCTCCATTTAGCCTCATCTTTCCTTCCAAGTCTCTTTTCTCTTTCACACCCCGTGTATTTGGCTGTGTTATGTTCATCTTCTTGGTCAACCTAATAACAAGCTCCCTGCTCACGCCACTAAATGTATATTCGTTGGCTACTCCCGCACTCAGAAAGGTTATGTTTGTTACTCTCCTCCTGACGACAAGCTAATTGATTAGGCTGATGTAACCTTTCTTGAGGATCAACCATCTCACTCATCTCCTTCCACCATCCCGTCTCCACCTTCCACTGCAGCTCGTCCTGCCGTCCCGGTCACGACTCCGTATCTCCCATCTCTTCCGTCCTCACTACCAGTGCTTTCTTTACCTCCACCACCTCTCTGTGTCTATACTCGTTGTAAATCCAAGAATACTTCTCTACAGCAGCTCCCCTCTATCGATGACATCCTGCGGCCTGCTGATCCAGCATCAACCTCTACGGCTCATCCTTTGGCGAATTATGTCTCTACATCGCCTCTCTCCGCCACTACATCAATTTGTCGTTTCTCTTTCCTCCATTTCTATCCCTAATTCTGTGCAGTAAGCGCTTCAGCACTTGGGGTGGCGGGCGGTCATGGATGATGAAAAGACAGCCCTATGCGCTAACCAGACCTGGTATCTGATTCCTCTTCCTCCTGACCATTCCAGTGTCAGCAGCAAGTGGGTATTTGTTATTAAACATGTTGCGGATGGGACTGTTGATCGCCTAAAAGCTAGCCTCGTGGCCCGAGGTTTCACTCAGCAACAAGGCTTTGATTATGATGAAACATTCTCCCCAGTTGCCAAGTTGAATACTGTTTGGGTCCTAATCTCCTTGGTTGTCCATCGACAGTGGCCCCTCCATCAGTTGGATATTAAAAACGTCTTTCTCAATGACGATCTCCAGGAAACTGTTTATATGCACCAACCTCTCGGGTTTGAGACCACGGGGGAGTCTCATGTATGTCATCTCCGGAAGTCTATATATGGTCTCAAACAGTCCTTGCGTGCTTGGTTTGAGAAATGCAGTAAGGTTGTTCACGAAGTTGGTTTTACACGGAGCTTGGCTGACTTCTCCCTCTTTACCCGTCAACAGCCAACAAGCACTGTGATTCTCCTTGTGTATGTTGATAATATCATAATTATTGGTGACGACTCTACAGGGATACAACAAATCAAGCAACATTTGAACTCGGTATTTCAGACAAAAGATCTGGAAAATCGTTGATACTTCCTTGGGCTTAAGGTTGCAAGACGACTTGATGGTCTCGTCATATCCCAACGAAAGTATCGTATTGACCTACTTCAAGATGCTGGCTACTCAGGGTGCAAACCTGCGGACACCCCTATGGATGTAAATCACAAGCTTTCTACACATGGTTCTGATTCTGACCAACTGCTTACAAATCCATAATACTATCGATTCTTGGTGGGGAAGCTGATTTATCTTACGGTTACTCGACCTGAATATTATTTGTTGTGGGGATTGTGAGTCATTTCATGCATGCTTCTCGGACATCTCATCTCCAAGTTGTTGAGCGCATTCTCAGATATCTAAAGAGTGCCCCGGGACAATGACTCGTTTACAAACCATCTATCTCTCTATCTCTTGTTGCGTATTCTGACACTGACTACGCAGGCTCTCTTGATGATAGGCGGTCCACAATTGATTTTTATACATACTTCGGTGGACTCTTTATCACCTGGCGCAGCAAGAAGCAGACCGTTGTTGCTCGCTCGTCTGCTGAGGCCGAGTACCGACCTATGGCTGATGTTGTATCTGGGTTAACCTGGCTTGAAAATCTTCACAATGATTTGGGACTCAAACTCTCATCTCCGGCAACCTTATTTTGTGACAGTCAAGCTGCAATACATATTGCCAAGAATCCTGTCTTTCATGAACGAACAAAGCATATTGAAGTTGACTGTCACTTCATTCGAGAAAAAGTTCAATCAAAGAAGATAAAATTGGAGCATGTTTCAGCTCCAGGACAAGTTGTTGACATCCTAACTAAAGCCCTCACTCGGCCGTTATACTATAAGTTCTTATCCAAGCTTGGCGCCTACGACTTGTACGCTCCAGCTTGCGGGGGAGTGTTAAAAAACTTATTAGAAAACATCTTGTAAAGGCCCATTTAGAGACCCATTATAGGCGTTCTTCCTCCTCAAGTAATAGTCTCACATCTTGTATAAGGGATTACTCTCTCTCTCTCTCTCTTCTCTCTATATATGTGTATGCATACTTGTAATTTGGTATTCAAGAAATATATGTAAGGTTTACTCAATTCTTCTCCATTTTTTAATCCAAATGGTTAAGTAATATCATCCGTTCTTATTTTCCATATAATCAAAAAAAATGTGCACCTTTGGATAAATGAGAATCCATGGATCAAATCAAGAGGTCCCAAATAGAGAGGATCTCCATCCTGTTCTAGATCAGCCTTCGTGAAAAGAAATACTAATTGATGACCACGGAAGAGCAACAAATTTAATTTTTTTTTCAGGTCTTTTATCTCGACAGGTTGATTTCTCTCTCTTTCTCTCAAGCGGCGCCACACCAAGATGGATTTTTTCCCGGCTGCCAGTTGTCCTACCTCCTCCTTCCTCCCTTTTTATCTATTCTATTATCCTCCTTTCTGTTAGATATATATGTCCTGTTGGAGCAGATAACCCCCAGTTAGCAATTTTCTATTAATAAGATGGTGCCTTGGTCAGAGTGGATCGGGCTCACCCGCCTTTTGCCTAGAGGCACAACCCAATTTTTATGTGTAGTTCAATAGGGATCACATCGTGAAATGGGAAGATCATGTGTTTGGGCTAATCATTATGTAGCAATCCCCCTGGAGAGCTAAAATTTCTCTCAAACAATAGGAATCAGTGGAAGAATACTTGGAAATTTGTATCACGCCGCATCCTGATCTCCATCAAGCAAGACAATCAGGTTTTGATATTTGCCATGGGATTACTGGATTGACTGTCTTGATGTGGAGTTTCAGAATCCCCCCAACCAGCTAATGTGTTACGGCACTTCCGATGGACGCTAACCCGGAGAGGGATCCTCTTTGGGGACGTACATACCAGCGCCGTCGCCAACCGCCGATGGCGTGACCTCTATTATCCTTATATTTTTATGTCTCGTATTTCTTTTAATTATGCTCACTTGTCTAAGCCCAGGTGAGGGGCGCGTACATTTTTATTATGTTGCTTGGTTGGACTTGTGTGTGGCCATACATAGGCCTTTGCTTTGGAGAAAAGTAGTAAGAAGAATGTTATTTCCCCAAACTCTCTCTCTCTCTAACTTTCCTCTCTCTCTCTCTCTATCGTGCGATTCCCGAACCATAGCCCCCGTCCGCACCGTCCCGTGAGAACCCCCCGACGCCTGCGCCTCCTCTTCTTCTCCTCCGATCCCCTCTCCCCACTCTTCTCTCCTTCTTCTTCCTCCCTCTCTTCCCTCCTGCTACCCTAGGCGACCATTGCTCGACAAGGAGCTCCGCAAGCCTCACCCGGGCGGGGATCCAATCGCTACACCTGCCCCCATACACGATCCAGATCGGAGTACCATAACAGATTGGTATCAGAGCCAACCGCCGGCCCTTCCTCCGAGTCCGCCGCCGGCGCGCCGTCCTCCTCCGGCCTGTACCGCGACGCTCTCCTTGGGCTCGGCCGCTTCCCGCTGCCGCCGCATCCTGCGGCTTCCGGTTTGCTACCAGCACCCCTCCCTTTCCGCCAGCCCGCTCCAGCTTCCCCGATGGCTGATGACTAGTTTTAGTCATCGTTTTTGGGTTATTCTAGTAGCTTATTTTCCTAAGTTTTTGTTACAATTATGTGTTTTTTATGCTTGTTATGATCTTCTTTTTAATTTAATGTTTATGTTATGTTTTGTGGCTATTTTATATTTTATGTTTAGCTTTATCTATAAATATTTTTATAGCTTGTATGTTATGTTTAATTTAGTGTTTTATGTTTAACTTTATATTATATGTTTAACGTGTGTTTTATTTTATGTGTTATGTTATTTATATGTTGTATGTTTTATTTATATTATGCATTGTATAATCATTAACTAATGTTTGTATTGTTTTGTTTTGTTTTATTTATAGGTCCAAAGTCCAAGCATGGTGCAGCCCACAATTTGCATGGCCGGCTTCTTCCCACATTGGTGCAGCCCACATTGATAAAGCCCACATGATGCAGCCCTCTTTTTGGAGCAGCCCGGCCCTCTCCTTGGTGCAGCCCGGCCACCCATTTACTTCAAAAATGCAGCCCACTTCAAAGATAAATGCAGCCCAAGCTCCTCTTCAAGCCCAAAACCGAGCCCATGCATCCAACCACCTTTGCATGGCTCCCCTTTTCATGCATGGCCGGCCACCTCATGCCCTCTCTCCCCTCCTCATTAATTTCCACATGCATGAATCTCCCTTTTCATACATGGCCGGCCACATTCCTTCCCCTTCTTTTATTTCTTGTTTTTATTATTCTACATTCAACCCCTTCACTCTCTCTCCCCTTTATTATTTTCTCTCCTTTCATATTTCTCATTCATCCCTTTTTCCCTCTCTCTCATTCTCATTTAAACTCATACATTCCCCTTTCTTTTTTTAATTATTCTCCTTTTTATTTTCCCAAAAGAAAGTGCATGCATTTGGCCCTTTTTCTCTCTCCCTCATTAAATAATGTTCATGCACCTTCTCCATCCTACATGGCCGGCCACCCCCCTTGCCCCCTCTTCTTCATTCCCATCTAGAATCTTCCCTCCTCATCTATAAAAGGCACCATGGTCTCATGCTTTGGAGAGTTGGATTTTGGAGAGCAAGTGAAGTTCTAGTTCAAGAGAGTGCTTTCTTTTTTGTTGCTTACATGTTGTTAAGTCTTTATTAGTGTAATCTTTGCTTTTGATAGTGTAATCTTTTCTCCGTATTATTTTGTACTTCTCCGTTTTTATTTATCAATGGAAATGAATTTCTCTTATCTTTCCGTGCTTTCTTTCTTAACTATGCGTAGCTAATCTTCTTTTAGCATTTGATCATGAGGATCCATGATTTGAAATGAGAATTATTTTTATTTCATAGTTTTATTTTTACGTAATTCTACTCGGTCCTTCTTTGAATAATTTTTGTGTCGACTCCGTATTTCCGGTATACGGTTGTAGGCTTATGATCTCATATTCGAGTAGCCGAGAGGCTCGTGGATGTGAAAGATCATTCAAAGAAGGAAGGAGTTGAATGCAACCCTAGAGATAGGACGACGTAAATCCTCCGGATTGGAGTCAAATCCAATAGTGCGGATCACCTCGATAATGCAACTTTAGGCTTTCTCGATTTGTAAAGAGATTTCGATCGAAGAGTCTATAAGTTAGGAGACATAATGCTCTAGCGAGATTTTGTCTTATTTTCGGATCCGTCACGGCCGAGTTGGATTTGCAAATTTAAAACTATGCCCTTTTATTTTCTCGTTTCATTTCATGGTGAATCAATGATCGAATACTAGCCTTTTTTATATAAGTTTTCGTCTCGCAATTTATCGTTCATTTTACCTTTAAAAAATTCTCAAAATCCCAATAGTTTTCCGGTATGATAATAGTTAGAGCGTGAGTAGAAGTACTTGACAACCCCGTGTTTAAATACGACCTTGGTACTACAATTCGACAGGTACGCTTGCCTGTTCGGGTTTTGGCCCACCAAGTTTTTGGCGCCGTTGCCGGGGAATTTTCTTCGTCAATATTTTGAAAACGCTTGCGCTATTACTTCTACAAAAATCAAGAAAAAAAATTATTATTATATTTATATATTTAAATATTTATAATCAACCCACCTCATTTTAATTTCTACCCCACCTAAAATCTCTCGAAAAGGGTAAGGGGCTTTAAGCGCCACCATTTTACCTAGTACCGGGCGAACCCTTCATCGGGTAGTCCTCGGGAAGTTCGAGAGTCAAGCCGTAAAAAAGTCTATTTTCAAAAACAAAACAAAAAAAATTTCCTTTCTTTTCCTCTTTTTCTTTCTTTTCCAAGCTTTCAATTTCTTTTTTCTTTCTTTCTTTTCCAAGCTTGCAAAAATAAAAAAATAAAAAATTAATTTTTCGCTTTCTTTTTGGTAACAGTTTTTCTTTATGGAATCGTCTTATTTTGACGCATTTTGTAATTTTTGCGGGTCGTTTGACCACTTTTATTCTGAATGTCTTTCGGGAATTCCTCCATCTTTTGATTTCAATTTTTCTGGAGCAGGTCAAAGTGACCAATTTGACCCTTACTCCAATTTTTATCCTACTTGGAGATGGGGAACCCGTCTTATTTTTCTTATGATTTTGCCCCGCAAAGCGCCGCGCCTCTAAATTTTAATTCAATCGATAATGGGTATTTTGAATTGCAAACTTCTATTGATAATATTAATTCGCATTTAAAGACCATTATCGATTATTTTTCTCGTGAGGTCGCTTCGTTTTCTTCGTCTTCTTCTCTGTCTCCTCCAATTTTTTCATGTAATGAGTCACCGGATATCCCGGTGTGTTTTTTTCCTCTCGAGGAGGATAACTATTTGGATATTCCGGATTGTTTCCTTCCTCCTTTGGATGACACCTCTATGGATATTCCGGCATGCTTCTTACCCGTTGAGGATGACGAGACGTCTCTTATTTCTTCTTCTGAAGACGTTTGTGATTCCATTTTAATTTCAACTTCAACTGTTCCAAATCTTTCCATTTTTAGCGAATCCTCTTCTTTTATTTTAGATACTTCTTCTTTAGTTCTTTCTACCCCCCCTCCTTCCAAAATTTCCCAAGATTGTCCTTCTCCTTGTGAAATTTTCGTTAATGAAACCTCTTTTTCACTTTCTTTTATTTCTTCTTCTTTTTTCCCTTCTCCTGTTGACGACCCCTTCTTATTTACAGCGGAGTTCTTCTATAACTCCATCTGTTCCTTTTTGGGCGTCCTTCCCTTGAAGATTCCACCGCATGTCGGTGCGATTCTCCACTTTTTCTTTTTTTTAATTTACTCTCCTTAGCGCATACTTAGGGAGTTACCACTGCACTTCACTTTTTATTTTCCATTTAGCTAACCAATAACGTCGGGCTCAACCGACGTTAAACAAAGAGCGCTCTTGGGAGGCACCCCTTGCTTATCCTTTTGCTATTTCTTTTTCTTTTTGTTTGCTTATTTTGTTTTGCAGGAATAAAACATCCGGCGGTTCGTTTGGCTCCATCTTTTTTTTCTCTTCCTTAGGCCTGAGCCGGTGTCCAGCTTAAGCATGGGGGAACGAAATCAGCATTCGGCCTTACGAATCCGGGGAAGTCGTTTTCTTTTTCAGCATTTACTTTATTGCACCCTCCTCCCTTTTCTTCTCCTTTTTTTTTGTTTTTGTTTTTCTTTTGCATTGAGGGCAATGCAAAATTTAAGCATGGGGGAGGTTTAGATACTTTCTTCTTTTTTTTTTCTTTTTCTTCTTTCCTTTAGAAAAAAATATTTTAAAACAAAATTCAAACATTAGTATAGTTATATTAAGCCATTTTATTGTTTTTATCAAAAAATTGTGTTAAAATCTATTTGAAAAACAAAACCTAAAATTATTTCTATCTTTATTTTTATGTTTCTTCTAGTGAAGTGTAGGCCCGTGCGGTTTTTGTAGTTCTATGTAGAATCCTTTGAAAATATTTTCTAAACTTATCATTTTAGCATAGTTTAGTTCTACTAGTTTCTTTTTCTTAAATATAGGTATCCGTTTTTTACGTTATAAGTAGCAATTTGTAGTTATGTCTTTTTATTCGGTTAGTTGCTTACGAATGGTTGCTAGGTATCATTAGCTCTTTTTCATTTGCGAGGTAGTCTTTCTTGGTGTCTAGAACTTGTACCAAGCTACTCTCGAAGCATTTGCGCCGTTTTTACGTTCTTTAGAAATGATTTAGGCCACCATTTGAATAGTTTGAGCTTTTCTTGCCCACCAAACACAAAACCCTTGCAAAACAATTTTGGGCCTTTTTCCTTATCTTCTTTGTTTTTAGCTCCACCTTTCATTTCATTATGTTCACCAAAGCCAAATATCTTCCTATTTTTGCACTATAAATTTGAGCTTAAAAATTATTTTTGTGGGAAGGGTATTATTTTTGAAATGAATAGGAAATTCTCAAGCTTATTTTTGGAGCTTTCTTATCAAATGTTATTCAAAAGGAAAAAATGAGAAAGAAAAAAAAATATATCATTACAAAATCAAAAAAAAAATGAATGCAAAAAGTTTATGTTTGGCCAAGTTTATAAAAGAAAAAAATTTTGGCCTTGTTGTTGTAGTTTCGTATTGGAAAAATGACATACTCACGTTTTTTTTTACGCTATGTCTATTTTTGAGCTCACCTTGGTTTAGTGCCTAAAACCTTCATGTTTATCTTTGATTCCACTTCCTAATCATTTACCTAAGCCAAGTTTTAATGCCTAGTAGAAGTCCTAATGATCTTAGAACTTAATTTCGCGTAGTGGAGAAAGTGTGAACGTACAAGCCTATGGCCACCATCATTGATGGATTTCTTTGGAGGTTATCTTGGAGTGTCTTAGGGTTAATGTTTATCTAGCAACCTAGTAGTTTGTTAATGCACCGTTTATTTAGAACCTCTACTTTTTATTGTCCTTATTTTCATTTATTTTGGATGCCTTGTTTTTAAGATTTAGAAATGTGTAGACTTTTCTTATGTTCTAATGATATTTTTAGGTCTCCACTTTCAAGTTTTCTACTGTGCACTTCTCACCCCACTAGTTGTTAACATAGGAATTAGGATAGTTTAATTTTTCATGTTTTGTTTTTCTTAATTATGAAAACTAAATTAGCTTTGTTTATTTTCTATTTCCTTCCCTTGTTTTCATCTTTATTTGCTTGAGGGCAAGCAAATGTCTAAGCATGGGGAGTTTGATGACTAGTTTTAGTCATCGTTTTTGGGTTATTTTAGTAGCTTATTTTCCTAAGTTTTTGTTACAATTATGTGTTTTTTATGCTTGTTATGATCTTCTTTTTAATTTAATGTTTATGTTATGTTTTGTGGCTATTTTATATTTTATGTTTAGCTTTATCTATAAATATTTTTATAGCTTGTATGTTATGTTTAATTTAGTGTTTTATGTTTAACTTTATATTATATGTTTAACGTGTGTTTTATTTTATGTGTTATGTTATTTATATGTTGTATGTTTTATTTATATTATGCATTGTATAATCATTAACTAATGTTTGTATTGTTTTGTTTTGTTTTATTTATAGGTCCAAAGTCCAAGCATGGTGCAGCCCACAATTTGCATGGCCGGCTTCTTCCCACATTGGTGCAGCCCACATTGATAAAGCCCACATGATGCAGCCCTCTTTTTGGAGCAGCCCGGCCCTCTCCTTGGTGCAGCCCGGCCACCCATTTACTTCAAAAATGCAGCCCACTTCAAAGATAAATGCAGCCCAAGCTCCTCTTCAAGCCCAAAACCGAGCCCATGCATCCAACCACCTTTGCATGGCTCCCCTTTTCATGCATGGCCGGCCACCTCATGCCCTCTCTCCCCTCCTCATTAATTTCCACATGCATGAATCTCCCTTTTCATACATGGCCGGCCACATTCCTTCCCCTTCTTTTATTTCTTGTTTTTATTATTCTACATTCAACCCCTCCACTCTCTCTCCCCTTTATTATTTTCTCTCCTTTCATATTTCTCATTCATCCCTTTTTCCCTCTCTCTCATTCTCATTTAAACTCATACATTCCCCTTTCTTTTTTTAATTATTCTCCTTTTTATTTTCCCAAAAGAAAGTGCATGCATTTGGCCCTTTTTCTCTCTCCCTCATTAAATAATGTTCATGCACCTTCTCCATCCTACATGGCCGGCCACCCCCCCTTGCCCCCTCTTCTTCATTCCCATCTAGAATCTTCCCTCCTCATCTATAAAAGGCACCATGGTCTCATGCTTTGGAGAGTTGGATTTTGGAGAGCAAGTGAAGTTCTAGTTCAAGAGAGTGCTTTCTTTTTTGTTGCTTACATGTTGTTAAGTCTTTATTAGTGTAATCTTTGCTTTTGATAGTGTAATCTTTTCTTCGTATTATTTTGTAGTTCTCCGTTTTTATTTATCAATGGAAATGAATTTCTCTTATCTTTCCGTGCTTTCTTTCTTAACTATGCGTAGCTAATCTTCTTTTAGCATTTGATCATGAGGATCCATGATTTGAAATGAGAATTATTTTTATTTCATAGTTTTATTTTTGCGTAATTCTACTCGGTCCTTCTTTGAATAATTTTTGTGTCGACTCCGTATTTCCGGTATACGGTTGTAGGCTTATGATCTCATATTCGAGTAGCCGAGAGGCTCGTGGATGTGAAAGATCATTCAAAGAAGGAAGGAGTTGAATGCAACCCTAGAGATAGGACGACGTAAATCCTCCGGATTGGAGTCAAATACAATAGTGCGGATCACCTCGATAATGCAACTTTAGGCTTTCTCGATTTGTAAAGAGATTTCGATCGAAGAGTCTATAAGTTAGGAGACCTAATGCTCTAGCGAGATTTTGTCTTATTTTCGGATCCGTCACGGCCGAGTTGGATTTGCAAATTTAAAACTATGCCCTTTTATTTTCTCGTTTCATTTCATGGTGAATCAATGATCGAATGCTAGCCTTTTTTATATAAGTTTTCGTCTCGCAATTTATCGTTCATTTTACCTTTAAAAAATTCTCAAAATCCCAATAGTTTTCCGGTAGGATAATAGTTAGAGCGTGAGTAGAAGTACTTGACAACCCTGTGTTTAAATACGACCTTGGTACTACAATTCGACAGGTACGCTTGCCTGTTCGGGTTTTGGCCCACCAATGGCCGATGATCCGGCCAATGTCGGTCAGATTTTGGCCCGATTCGAAGCCATGTTCACCCAGCTCTCCGCTCGTGTTGACGCCTTGACGAGCCCGTCACCACCGCCGCCACCCGTGAGCTCTTCTTCCGCCAGCCGGATCGAACCCGAACAGCCCCGTGGCGAATCTTCTATGGGACCCCGCTTCGTTCGCATGGAATTTCCCATTTATGACAGCCGCAAAGATCCCTTGTCGTGGCTCACCCGTTGTGAATTTTTTTTTTGACAACCACCGTACTCCGGAGGAAGAACGAGTAGGTATCGCCTCCTTTCATCTGCTCGGCGCCGCTCAATTGTGGGTCACTCAGCTTTTGCGGGAAACCCCCGCCACCGCGTGGGAATCTTTTCGGGACGCCTGTATGCTTCGTTTTGGGCCGGCCCTCCAGGGAAATCCCCTCGGGGATCTTATTGCCCTCAAGCACACCGGCTCGATCGACTCCTACCTGGAGAACTTTCAGCTCCTCCTCTCTCGTGCCTCTTCTGTTTTGCCATCTCAGCAGGTGCCGCTCTTCACGGCCGGCTTACCTGACCGCCTTCGTTGGGATGTTGAGTTTCAAAAGCCTCCGGATTTACTGACGGCCATGGCGCTGGCCCGTGCCTTTGACCGCCGCCTCGCTCTCGAGCGGCCGCCCCCACTTCGTTCTCGACCCCCTCCGGCTGCACCTTCAGGGCCCGCACCCGACCTGTCCTCCCGTCCCCAGATACGCCGCCGCTTGAGCCATGCCGAAATGACCGCCCGTCGGGAGAAAGGCCTGTGCTACAATTGCGACGAGCCGTATACACCCGGCCACCGGTGTAAGCGTCTCTTCTGGCTTGAGGTGGACGATCCCCCCGATGACGAGTATGATCCAGATGACACCGAACCGCCACAGCTCTCCTTGCATGCCTTGGCCGGTCCTCACGAGGCGGGGACTACTATTCAACTTTATGTGACAGTTTCGGGTGCCCCTCTTCTTGCCTTGTTGGATCTGGCAGCACCCATAGTTTCATCCGCCGTGATGCGGCCTTCCAGCTCCATCTTCCTTTCGTGCATCGGGAGCACGTAAAGGTTGTCGTAGCCAACGGCGAGCATATGCCCTGTCCTGAAGTCTGTCGCAGTGTTACCTTTGAGATTCAGGGCTCGTCCTTCCAGACCGATTTGTTCCTCATCGACTTGCGCGGCTTCGATGTGGTATTCGGCGTCCGCTGGCTCCGTACCTTGGGTCCCTTGACATGGGATTTTGACAGGCTGACCGTTTCATGGTGCGCGGGCTCTCACCCGATTCAGTGGCAGGGACATGCACCTTCACGGCCCCCCTCTACTTTTTTGGTACATACCGAGCAGCTTGAAGGTCCTCCCGTCCCACCTGAGGATCAACCCCCCGATCTCACCGAGCTCCTCCAGGCCTTCTCCGCTCTCTTCGGACCCCGGCTCGGGCTTCCCCCGCGTCGACAGCAGGACCATCGCATTTGCCTCTTACCGGGTGTGGCCCCGGTAGTGGTCAGGCCCTACCGTTACCCCTTCCTTCAGAAGGATGAGATCGAACGGCAATGTGACCTTCTTCTTCAGCAGGGCCTCATTCGCCGTAGCGTTTCTCCATTCTCTTCCCCGGTACTTTTGGTTCACAAGAAGGATTCCACCTGGCGCATGTGCGTCGACTACAGGGCCTTGAACGCTATCACTGTCAAAGACAAGTTCCCCATTCCGGTCGTGGAGGAACTTCTGGATGAACTACATGGCGCCTCTTTCTTCTCCAAATTGGACCTCTTCTCGGGCTACCATCAGGTTCGCATGGCTGAGGCGGACATTGAGAAGACGGCCTTTCGCACCCATCATGGACACTTCGAGTTTCTCGTTATGCCCTTCGGCTTAACGAATGCGCCTTCGACTTTCCAAGCAATCATGAACGAGGTATTTCATCCCTTCCTTCGAAAGTCCGTTCTTGTTTTCTTTGACGATATTCTCGTGTATAGCAAGACATGGGAGGACCACCTACGGCATTTACGGGCCGTCTTCCAGCTGGCTCTTGAACATCAGTTGATCCTCAAATCATCCAAGTGCACTTTTGGCCAGCGCTCGGTGCATTATTTGGGCCACATAGTTGATTCTGTGGGGGTTTCGGCCGATCCGGCCAAACTTGAGGCGGTGGCCTCTTGGCCCCAACCGAGCACCGTCTCCGAGCTTCGGGGCTTTCTTGGACTTACCGGGTACTACAGGCGTTTCATCCAGGACTACGGCACTCTAGCCGCCCCTCTGGTCAGTTTATTACGGCGACAGGCCTTCTTGTGGACGGAGACCGCTACACAGGCTTTCCGGGATCTCAAGGCCGCATTAGTATCGGCACCAGTTCTTCGTCTCCCAGATTTTTCCGCCCCGTTTCTGGTCGAGTGTGATGCATCCGGCTTGGGATATGGAGCAGTACTTCAGCAGGGGGGTCACCCTATTGCCTACTTCAGCAGGCAGACGGCCCTCCGTCATCGGAAGTTACCAGCATATGAGCAGGAATTGATCGGGCTCGCCAAGGCCATCCAACATTGGCGGCCTTATTTATGGGGCGTGCCTTCCTCATCAGGACAGACCATTACAGTTTAAAATTTTTATTGGAGCAGCGGCTTTCGACCATTCCCCAGCAGCGTTGGGTGAGCAAATTACTTGGCTTTGACTTTACCGTGGAGCACAAGGACGGGTTGCTGAATCGGGCCGCGGACGCTCTTTCCCGCCGCCATACACCTCCCTCCGCCGCTCTCTATGCCGTCTCTTTTCCCACCGCCGACCTTCTCTCCCGCCTTCGCCAAGAGATTCAAGACTCGCCCGGGTTGACCGAGTTACTACACCGTGCTGAACAGGGGCTGCCCAACGATCAATGGGCCGGTCGACAGGGTTTGGTGTACTACCGCGGCCGGATTTTTGTTGCCGCCACGTCTCCTCTCATTTCAGTACTTATAGAGGAGGTGCACTCTCGGAGCCATGAGGGCATCCACCGCACTCTTCAGCGCCTTCGCAGCGAGTTCTATTGGAAGAGCATGCGCCGTCATGTCCGCGAGTTCATTGCGGCTTGCACTATTTGTCAGCGGAGCAAGACCGATCATCTCCTGCCCGCAGGTTTGCTTCAGCGTCTCCCGGTTCCTACTCAGGTTTGGGCAGATCTTTCGATGGACTTTATCGAGGGTTTGCCCTCCGTCCGGGCAAGAGTGTTTTGATGGTGGTTGTCGACCGTTTCTCAAAAGGGGCTCACTTCATTCCTTTGGCGCGTCCGCTAGTTGCTTCCCAAGTGGCCCGCGTCTTCTTTCAGGAGATTTTTCGCTTACACGGCATGCCCGAGACCTTGGTTTCCGATAGGGATCGTACGTTCACCAGTGCATTTTGGAAGGAACTCTTCACATTGAGCGGCACGAAGTTGGCTTTTTCCACAGTCTATCATCCTCAGTCCGATGGGCAGACCGAGGTGGTCAACCGCACATTGGAGATGTATTTGCGGTGCATCGTTGGTGACCGGCCTCGAGATTGGCTCCGATGGCTCCCATGGGTGGAGTACTGCTACAACATCGCGTATCACACAGGCCTGCAAACCACTCCGTTCCGGCTTATCTACGGGCGGGATCCCCCTCGCCTCTTGTCCTACACTAGCGGCTCGGCTCGCCTCTCAGAGATCGACAGGGCACTTATGGATCGTGACGGTTTTCTACAGGCTGCTCGTGATCGTCTTCTTCGAGCCCAGCAGCGGATGGAGCAGGCTTATAACAGGGGCCACCGCGATCTCACCTTGACCGTGGGGGATTGGGTGTGGGTACGCTGACGTGCCTTCCGGCAGCTCACCGCCACTCGCCCTCTTTCCAACAAATTGGGTCCCAAGTTCTTCGGTCCTTTTCCCATCGTGGAGCGCCTCGGCGAGGTGGCATACCGCCTTGACCTTCCAATGGGCACTCGGATCCACAATGTCTTTCATATCTCTCAGCTGAAGTTGTTCGTTGGGTCCCCTCCTTCCGCTCCCTTGGTCAGCATTCCACCACAGCTTGAGGACAAGCCGTCTTCCGACGAGGAGGGTGATGTTACGGCACTTCCGATGGACGCTAACCCGGAGAGGGATCCTCTTTGGGGACGTACATACCAGCGCCGTCGCCAACCGCCGATGGCGTGACCTCTATTATCCTTATATTTTTATGTCTCGTATTTCTTTTAATTATGCTCACTTGTCTAAGCCCAGGTGAGGGGCGCGTACATTTTATTATGTTGCTTGGTTGGACTTGTGTGTGGCCATACATAGGCCTTTGCTTTGGAGAAAAGTAGTAAGAAGAATGTTATTTCCCCAAACTCTCTCTCTCTCTCTCTAACTTTCCTCTCTCTCTCTCTATCGTGCGATTCCCGAACCCTAGCCCCGTCTGCACCGTCCCGTGAGAACCCCCCGACGCCTGCGCCTCCTCTTCTTCTCCTCTGATCCCCTCTCCCCACTCTTCTCTCCTTCTTCTTCCTCCCTCTTCCCTCCTACTGCTACCCTAGGCGACCATTGCTCGACAAGGAGCTCCGCAAGCCTCACCCGGGCGGGGATCGAATCGCTACACCGGCCCCCCATACACGATCCAGATCAGAGTACCATAACATAATGACTACGAGTTTTGCTCGGATTTGTGATTGCGGCATTCAAATGAACCATCAACCTGAAGGTCGACGACAATGGTAGAACACACTGAATCCTTGAAACCGGAGGGGAGGGTGCTGGTACCACTAGAGGAACTCCCTGAGGACATCATGATCCTGAGATATCATTTCACACCATTTAGCGGGTAAGGAACTCCCAAACCTTGCAGATAAAAACATTCATTTGCAATCAGCATGTACTCGCCTTGATGGATGCAAGCAGCACCCACAACTTCATCAACGAGAATATTGCTCTCCTATATGGAGAGCTGGGAAGAGTCATTTGGGTTATCTTTGCGATCTTGTGAGTGTTTGGCTCTCCTTGGTGAGAGAGACTCGTAGAGAGAACCAACCCTAAAGAGTGTGGGTCGAGCTTGTCTCGACATTTGTATTGTTATTTTACGTTCAATCATAATGTCAATCTTGATAGCATGCAACTGTCAATTGGTTTAACTTGCCGCTCATTTTAAGTTTTTGCCATAACCCTAAGTGACCTTCATGGATCGCAGCAACAATTGGCATTGTCATGCCTGCACCTCTTTCCATTTCACTTGATCGTCCGCGACAGCCTCGATCCAAGCAGCACACTTGCCCGGTCCCTGAGCCCGAAAGAATATTGTTTGATGATCACTTGACATTCACACTAGAATCATCACCTTGTATTGACTTTGTCTTTGGTGATTGCACTCTTAATCCACTTCACTATCCTCTGAGTCTAGGCTTGCACTGAAAATTATCATCACATCATATATCTGTTTAGGAACATTCATGTTAGGAGGTTATTAAAGATTCCTGGAGTTTTCACTCCTACTAGAGACACGTGCATTAAACGATTTTTCTGGAAAATTTTAAATGACAAATTTGGAGATCACACTTTTAGATCACCACTCTATCATTTGGATATAGGCAAACATGTAGAGTGTCATCAAAATATTAAAATCTTAATAATATATCTCTGGAAAACTCTTTGCGGACGATTTGACGTTACACTCGAGTTTTGTAGCATTTATCACTCTCAGGCGGATTGTAACGCCCCTAGCCGATCCAACGTGACAGCGTCACGGCTCCGCTCTAGGCGACCCTACCGGGCTGCAGCCCAAGCACCCCAACCCCTCTCCATCCACAGGCGGGTTGTTGGTGGCCACAGCCTCCCTTTGATGAGGTAAACTCGACAGTCAAGCCCGCACTACGGGGACTTCCCAGGAGGTCACCCATCCAGAATTTCTCCAACCCGAGCACGCTTAACTATGGAGTTCTTTCAACTCTCATCACCAATTGAGCTGCAGATCAATTGGTGATGAGAGTTGAAAGAACTCCATAGTTAAGCGTGCTCGGGTTGGAGAAATTCTGGATGGGTGACCTCCTGGGAAGTCCCCGTAGTGCGGGCTTGACTGTCGAGTTTACCTCATCAAAGGGAGGCTGTGGCCACCAACAACCCGCCTGTGGATGGAGAGGGGTTGGGGTGCTTGGGCTGCAGCCCGGTAGGGTCGCCTAGAGCGGAGCCGTGACGCTGTCACGTTGGATCGGCTAGGGGCGGTACAATAAAAAGTGCACTTTTTATTGTAAGGCCCCTAGCCGATCCAACGTGACAGCGTCACGGCTCCGCTCTAGGCGACGCTACCGGGCTGCAGCCCAAGCACCCCAACCCCTCTCCATCCACAGGCGGTTGTTGGTGGCCACAGCCTCCCTTTCATGAGGTAAACTCGATAGTCAAGCCCGCACTACGGGGACTTCCCAGGAGGTCACCATCCCAGTACTACTCCAGCCCGAGCACGCTTAACTATGGAGTTCTTTCAACTCTCATCACCAACTACTGCAGCTCAATTGGTGATGAGAGTTGAAAGAACTCCATAGTTAAGCGTGCTCGGGCTGGAGTAGTACTGGGATGGGTGACCTCCTGGGAAGTCCCCGTAGTGCGGGCTTGACTATCGAGTTTACCTCATCAAAGGGAGGCTGTGGCCACCAACAACCCGTCTGTGGATGGAGAGGGGTTTGGGGTGCTTGGGCTGCAGCCCGGTAGGGTCTCCTAGAGCGGAGCCGTGACGCTGTCACGTTGGATCGTCTAGGAGCCTTACAATAAAAAGTGCACTTTTTATTGTAAGGCCCTAGCCGATCCAACGTGACAGCGTCACGGCTCCGCTCTAGGCGACCCTACCGGGCTGCAGCCCAAGCACCCCAACCCCTCTCCATCCACAGGCGGTTGTTGGGGCCACAGCCTCCCTTTCATGAGTAAACTCGATAGTCAAGCCCGCACTACGGGACTTCCCAGGAGGTCACCCATCACAGTACTACTCCAGCCCGAGCACGCTTAACTATGGAGTTCTTTCAACTCTCATCACCAATTGAGCTGCAGATCAATTGGTGATGAGTTGAAAGAACTCCATAGTTAAGCGTGCTCGGGCTGGAGTAGTACTGGGATGGGTGACCTCCTGGGAAGTCCCCGTAGTGCGGGCTTGACTATCGAGTTTACCTCATCAAAGGAGGCTGTGGCCACCAACAACCCGCCTGTGGATGGAGAGGGGTTGGGGTGCTTGGGCTGCAGCCCGGTAGGGTCGCCTAGAGCGGAGCCGTGACGCTGTCACGTTGGATCGGCTAGGGGCCTTACAATAAAAAGTGCACTTTTTATTGTAAGGCCCCTAGCCGATCCAACGTGACAGCGTCACGGACTCCGCTCTAGGCGACCCTACCGGGGCAGC
>CM077151.1:24743744-24802210 GCA_039583875.1 Platanthera guangdongensis
TCTGCAGGAAATTTTCGGTGGGATTTTCAGCAGGCTGTAGGGGTGATTCCGGGTGTGGATGGTGGCTTCGAGGTGGGAAAAAGGAGGTTATGGATAGATAATATCTTGGGGAGGAGTTTGGAGGCCTAGGAGTCGTCACCTAAGGTTCCACGGCGTCGACACCGGGGAGGGATCGCGGGATTCCGGGATTCAATGTCCCCAATATCTGCAATAATCTGAATTCAGCCCCCTACCACTCTTATTTATAATAAAAGAATCACTAAGGCATCTCATTCGACGGCTATGATTGGCCGGAGGGAGATGCCTCAAAATACATGAAATAAAAGTCCAAACAAATAAAGTAATATAAGATTTTGACTCGCGGCGATGCTCAGGATGCAATCACGAAGCCCGATTGTCGATCCGGGCACGCCATATATGGAAAGTTGCAAAATCAGCCCCAAACGGGCCCAAAGCCCGTCCTCGTCTCTGCTCTGCATCATGTAATAGACTACAGTTTATATATAAAACGCAGTCTATGATCTCTTCTTTATTAACCTAATTTGAGCCGTAATTTTGCTTTTCACTGTGACTTTTTACAGCCACTGCTTATAAGCGAAAATCTTCTGTCGATTTTGGAAAGTTTCTGACTTCTTGCTTCGATCTGGTGATTCTGTCGGACATCTTCCTCAAATCAGCTATTCAGCTCCTCTGATCCTTATCTCATTTAGATATTATAGGTTATAGCATTTATTCATTTTTTTTAGTACTTCACTGAATCACTGCTTATGATCATGTACTTACTCTTGAATATACCCTGTATAAAAAAAAATTTGACTGCAGGAATTTTTCTTTCTCTGATTTGTGACCCTTTAAAAATTTCTTCAATTTGTATATTTATAAATCACGTGCTTATTGCTTATAAATTATGATGAAGTCAAACTTTGTTACGCCCCCGTTACGCTTTACGGGTCGCCACTATGTTCGGAGGAGCAAGGACGCGCTACACAACGGGGCTGAACCTTCCGGTTCAGCCCCCACCCAGTGAACCGGCCGGCCAGGGGCTGAACCCACCCGGTTCAGCCCCCTTGGGAGGGCCGGCCGGCCCCCTCCATACCCGGATATATATATATCCGGGCAGCCCCCTTGGGGGGTCATGAAGAGTGTTATCAGGTTATTCTTCCTTCCTCCTCAAACCCTAATTTTCTCCCTTAGTCTCCTAGATCTCTCTAGTTGTCTTCTCCCCTAGTCTTCCCTTAAACATTTGGTATCAAAGCATTTCGTTCCTTCCGATGGTGAACACGCGCAATCAAGAGGAGTCCTCGCGGATTGAAACCCTAGAGGAGAGTGTGGTGGGCCTCACGGATTCGATGGCGGCCATGGAGGCCCGGATGGAGGAGTTGAAGACGCTGTTGAAGGGAAAAGGACCGGCCAGTGAGGATTCCGCCGGATCGGGCGCGGAATTGGGCGGCACGGGCGGAATCGCACCCGGCGCGGGTTCGGCGGCCCCGTACGGTGGCCTGGCGGGCTCGTTTCCGCCGGGAAACGGCGCAGCAGGTTCCGGCGGCCCGGGCTATGGGGCGTACGGGACAGAAGGGGGCTCGGCGGCAGTCCAGGGAGGCGGTGCGGGGCCGATTCCACCCGGGTTCGCAGGAGGCGGGTTCGGCGAGGCCGACTGGGCCGCGGTGGGTTCCGTCGGCCACCTGATGTGGCGGGACAGCCAAGGGGAGGGCTTCTCCCTCCTCCTCGTGGATTTGGGGCACCGGGGGTGGCCGGTTTTGGCCAAGGATGGGGCGGCCAGCCACAACCCCCTCCTTGGGGAGCAGTTCCGCATCAAGGTTACGGCGGTTTCGAGCAAGGGGAGCCCGCACGACGGGAAGGAGGTCAGGGGGACAACGTTTAACTCCCGGGTTAACTCGGATGTACTTCCCGGAGTTCGAGGGCGGTGACACCTTGGAGTGGATCCAAAAAGCGGAATTATTTTTCCAATACCAGGAGGTGCCGGAAGGTCAGTGGGTGCAGCTAGCGTCCTTCCATTTGAAGGACGACGCCTTCCAGTGGACGCAGTGGTTCCTGCGCGGGCGGGAGTACGTGCCTTGGGGGGTTTGTGGATGGATTCACGGCCCGTTTTGGTCCACTGGAGTATGAGAACTTTGAGCCCTCCTTCAGAAGTTGCGCCAAAAGGGGTCCGTGATGGAGTATCGCACGGAATTTGAGAAATTAGCAAATCGGGTTCACTGGCCGGAAAGGACTCTATACAGTTGCTTCATATCTGGCCTCAAGGAGCACATTCGAGACGAGTACAGGCGCTCATGCCCCGTTCCTTGAATCACGCCATTACCTTGGCACGGATCCAGGAGGAGAGGTTTAACAGGCAGCGGCGCGGCTCGTGAGTAGGCCATCTGCGGTCCCGGCCACGGCGGCACGCCGGGAGCAACCTGCGGGTAACAAACCGACGGTGACTCGGTTGTCTTGGAACGAGTTGGCCGCTCGGAAAGAGAAGGGCCTCTGCTTTAATTGCGATGAGAAGTTTGTGCCCGGCCATAAGTGTCAGAAGCTACAGGTGTTCATGTTGCAGCAGGACGGCGACGAGCAGGCGTCGGTAGAGGAGTTGGAGGTGGATGTGGATTTGGAGGAGACGGAGTTCGGGGTGTCTATACATGCTCTTGAGGGTTGCGCTCCCCCGCTTACTTTGCGGCTGGCGGCCGGATTGCCCAAGAGAGAGTTACCATTCTGGTGGACAGTGGAAGCACTCACAACTTCATACATCCTGATGTGGCACGACGGCTGGGGCACGTGATTGACCGAGGAGCTGCCTTTCACGTTATGGTGGGCGGATGGCAGCAGGTTGCAGTGCGAGGGGGTGCTACGGGGAGTGGAAATGCGTATCCGTGAGTATGTGGCAGGACTGACGTCTACTTGTTACCTATCCGGGGCTCGGACATGGTGCTGGGAGTTCAGTGGCTGCGCCAGTTACAGCGGGTGACGTTTGATTGGAAACATATGACGATGGAGTTTGGGCACGGGGAAAAGCAGTTCTGCTTACAAGGAATCATGTTGTCTCCTGTGAAAGAGGTTTCGGTTCGCAGTTTGCAGCTCTTAAGCGAGGAGGGACAATTGATGGCCGTCCTTCGGGAGGTCCAGGCTGGCGATTCCACGCCTTCTGAGGTACCGGTTCAGTTACAGTTACTTCTGACAGATTATGCTGATGTTTTTCAGGAGCCGCGTACCTTGCCACCGCCGAGGTTTCGTGACCACCGTATTCCGCTCAAGGCGGATGCTGAGCCGACGAATGTTCGGCCGTACCGTTACCCACACGTGCAGAAGGCGGAAATTGAGCGGGTGTCCGCGCGATGCTGGAGGCCGGCATCATTCGGCCAAGTACTAGTTCCTTCTCAGCTCCTATTATTTTGGTCAAGAAAAAAGACGGCTCGTGGCGATTTTGCGTGGATTACCGGGCCCTGAACGGCGCTACTGTCAAAGATAATTTTCCGATTCCCCACATCGAAGAGTTACTGGATGAACTGCATGGGGCGCAACGATTTACCAAGCTGGATCTTCGTTCCGGCTACTACCAGATTTTGATGGCTCCGGAGGATGTTCATAAGACGGCGTTCAGGACGCATGATGGCCACTATGAGTTTTTGGTTATGGCGAATGGACTGACTGGCGGTCCTGCGACGTTTCAGGCAAACATGAATGAGATATTCAGAAATTTCCTGCGCCAGTTTGTCCTGGTTGTTCTTTGACGATATCCTTATCTACAGCGCCACTTGGGATGACCACGTGCGCCACGTGGGCCAGGTCCTGGCCAGACTTCGCCAACACCATCTTTATGCCAATCGTTCCAAGTGCTCCTTCGGGCAGGAGGAGGTGGAGTATTTGGGCCATTTGGTTTCCGGTCAGGGCGTTCGAGCAGATCCACGGAAGATTCAGAGTATGCAGTCTTGGCCGCGACCGGTGACAGTCCGGGCTTTGCGGGTTTTTTGGGCCTCACCGGTTACTACCGACGATTTGTCCAGGATTATGGGAAGATAGCCGACCTTTGACCCAGCTGTTGCAGAAAGATTCTTTTGCTTGGAATGAGGATACCGAGGAGGCCTTCCAGGCTCTCAAACGAGCGATGACTTCCACACCAGTGCTTGCGTTACCTGATTTCACGAAGGAGTTCGTTTTGGAGACGGATGCATCAGGGTGTTGGCATCGGGGCGGTTTTTGATGCAGGCAGGGCGGCCCATAGCCTTTTATAGTAAGGCCCTCGCTCCTCGTACATTGGGTCTCTCGGCCTACGAGAAGGAGCTGTTGGCTATCATCCACGCAGTGGCGGTCTGGCGGCCATACTTGTTGGGCAGGCACTTTAAGATCAAGACGGACCACCAGTCTGAAGCACTTCCTGGACCAACGGGTCTCTTCGCCTCTCCAGCAAAAATGGGTTACAAAGCTTCTGGGATACGACTATGAGATTGTCTATCGCCGCGGCACCGAGAATGTGGTCGCCGATGCCCTCTCTCGTCTCCCCGAGGCTGTTCTCTCCAATATTTCCGGGCCCCTGGTTGACTCTTTGGCGGATATTCAGGAGAGGTGTTGCGGTCGGACACGCTTCGGCCGTTGGTGGACTCTTTACAGCGGGGCGAGACGGGCCCTCCCGGCTATCACTTGTGTAACGGCCGGCTCTACTATCGGGACGGGTGGTCGTCCCCGCGGATTCGGCTTGGAAGACGGTTCTGATGCATGAGTTCCACTCGTCTCCCACAGGAGGACATGCGGGGTGTGCTCCGGACCCTCCAGCGGGCGCGCGCAAACGTGTTTTGGGCCGGCATGCGACGGGATATACAGCAGTTTATTCGCCACTGTGACATCTGCCAGCGGCAGAAATATGAGACTACTTCTCCTGCCGGTCTCCTCGTGCCATTGGATATTCCACAGCTTGTCTGGGACACGGTTTCCATGTGACTTTATTGATGGTCTGCCTAAGTCGAAAGGCAAGTCCGTCATTCTGGTGGTCGTCGATAAGCTCTCCAAGTATGGTCATTTTTCTGGCCCTCAGCCATCCGTATTCCGGGGATTCTGTGGCCGCCCTCTCTTGCTCGTGAGATTGTTAGACTACATGGTCTCCCTCGGGCCATTATTTCGGATCGTGACCCCACCTTCGTCAGTGGGTTCTGGCGGGAGCTGTTCCGGTTGCAGGGTACCCGCTTACACTTCAGCACGGCCAATCATCCGCAGTCAGATGGTCAGACGGAGGTCCTCAATCGGGGTGTCGAGACATACCTCCGTTGCTTTGTGATGGATGAGCCTCGGAGTTGGCCGGACTGGTTACACTGGGCCGAGTACTGTTACAATACATCCTATCATTCAGCCAGCAAGATGACTCCGTTTGAGGTGGTTTACGGACGGCCTCCGCCGACCTTGGCCAGCTATGAACCCGGCAGCACTGCCCTTCCGGCGGTTGACCGGGCTCTGTTGGATCGGGATCGTGTGTTACTCACTCTTCGGGAGAACCTCCGCGTGGCACAGGACCGCATGAAGTCCCAGGCGGACAAACACCGCACGGAGCGGGAGTTCGCCGTGGGCGATGAAGTTTTTCTCAAGCTCCAGCCCTACCGGCAGTTGTCTGTGGCTCGTCGGGGCAATCATAAGCTTTCTCCGCGCTACTACGGCCCCTTTCGGATCATCAGCAGGGTGGGGCCGGTGGCGTATACGTTGGCTTTGCCGGCGGGTTCCCGCATTCATCCTACCTTCCACGTCTCCTTGCTTAAGCGGAAGTTGGGTCCGCATGTTCAGCCAAGCTCTTTCTTACCTGAGGTGACGCCTGCGGGCGAGCTGCGTCCGCTTCCAGAGGATATCTTACGGCACAGGTGGAAGATTCGGGGCACGGAGTACCGGCCCGAGCTCTTGGTCCAATGGAAGCATTTACCGTCCGCACACAACTCTTGGGTCGACTTCTTCGATTTCAAGGAGCTCTACCCGGATTACCCACTTGCGGACAAGTTGGCTCTTGATGGGGAGGGGAATGTTACGCCCTCGTTACGCTTTACGGGTCGCCACTATGTTCGGAGGAGCAAGGACGCGCTACACAACGGGGCTGAACCTTCCGGTTCAGCCCCCACCCAGTGAACCGGCCGGCCAGGGGCTGAACCCACCCGGTTCAGCCCCCTTGGGAGGGGCCGGCCGGCCCCTCCATGCCCGGATATATATATATTCGGGCAGCCCCCTTTGGGGGGTCATGAAGAGTGTTATCAGGTTAGTTCTTCCTTCCTCCTCAAACCCTAATTTTCTCCCTTAGTCTCCTAGATCTCTCTAGTTGTCTTCTCCCCTAGTCTTCCCTTAACAAACTTCTTGCTTGATATGATGAAATAATTACATTATGATAAAATAGTAGTTAATTTCATTGTCTTACAAGATGCATTATACAATTATAACAAAAGTTATCCAAATTCTTTTTATGAATCTGGTTTAGGGTTTTGGATGGTTTAAGGTTTTGGATGGTTTAGGGTTTTTTAAGGTTTTTCTATTACAACTTACAGTAAAATGACTGATAAAGGATCTTCATCAAAATCAACAAGAGCCACCACTAAAATGACTGAATTGAATAAGCTTAGGCTAGAGGGGAAGAAGCTTATTATTTTTATGAGTGATGATAGTCGCATTATCCTCGGGCCTAACACAAATAAATTGATGAGTTTTATAGGTTATCTTGTAAAGTATCATGTGTCAATTACAAATGCTAGATGGAAGGAACTTGATAAACACCTTAAAGATCAATTATGAGAAGAATTAAATGTACGTCATTTTGTTATTAGATATTATATAATTGTGTTTTTTAGTTAATTATTAATTAATATTGTCTATTATTTTCAGCTTTACTTTGATAATATTGATGGACTTCGCAGTGCATTACTGAAAAACATGAGTGAAAGTTAGAGAATTTGGAAATCCAAACTTTTTGTCACTTATGTAAAAAATATTGATTTAAAGCATCGATACAATGTATCTGTCAAGTATAACTTTATTACTCCTGAAAATCGGAGAGTTTTTGTCGATCATTGCACCACTCCAGAATATTTAGTTAAGTTCTTATTAAATTCAATGTTTTATATCATTTATTGACTTTGTAAGCAATCTAACCATTAATAAATATTTATTTGTGTAAGAGAAAAATAAGGTTAATACAGAGAGAGCAAAAACACAGAAGACTTTTCATACTACTTCTAGAATGGGTTATTCTGGATTAAAAAATGATGGTATTAGTTCTCTCTAGTATTTTTTATTTTAAAAATTGATTTTCTCAATAATTTAAATGATAATTTATTTTCGTTTTAGTGTCAAGATTGAACAAGGTGCAGTTGCAGCAACTTCACGTGTGGAGTTATGGAAAGTTGGTCACAAAAGAAAGACAAGTGAATACATTAATAAAGATGCAGCTGATTTGACATCTAAAATTGTAAGTACAAATGTATCATTTCATCATTTGTAAATTATCAAAAGTAATATTGTTTGTGAAGTATAATTTCTTAATTGCAATTCTGCATTAATATTTATTGTTTTTGTTTAGGATGTATTGTCGAGTCAAGAGTCTCAGAGTGCTGAAATAGTATCAAAGGGAAGAGATGACATCCTTGCATCTGTTTTAGGCAAAGAACATCCGGGCATGGTTAGAGCTGGTGGCAAGTTTTACAGCATTAAAAGTTTTTTCAAAGATGATAGACGGAACAAGAGGAGATCAATAGCTCGTATTGAAGATATGAAAGCTATAGTTCAAGAAAGATTGAGCCAGTAACAAAAATTATGTAGCAAAAAACAACAAGCGCGGCAAGCAGAGATGAATAGTATGAAAAATCAAATTGAAAAACTTATGCTCATGTTTAGTGTTGGAACTGGAACGGTTATGTCCACAAGTGTTGCACTTGCACGTGAAGCTTCTCAAGACATATCTCAGGTATTATTATGTTTAATTATTTATACTTTTATAAAATGTCATGCTATTTTTTTGTTGAGCAGGCAATAAATAATTTTTCTGTTATTTTGGGTTTGTCAGTCGACACTTTTATATGCATCATCCTCGCCAAAAGAAGTGGCTGAAACATCACACGAGCGTTTACCATCTCCGATATTATATATAATATTTTGACTTTTATGTAATCAATATTGATGTCCAAAATACTATTTTTTTCTCACAGAATACAAATGAATTCATTGTTATGTTACCCAGTTTCATTACTATGATGGAGCAAGAGAATAAAATAATATCTCTGGTATTAGATCCAACAGAACTTAGGATTGTTGAATCAAAGAGTACATATTTGAAATTTCAGAGTTGTACGATTTTGCTAATATAGAAAAAGTTGGAGTTAACATCATATTAGCATGTATTAGGTGAGTATTAAATATTACAAACTTAAAAGTTTTTATTAATATATAAATTGATTATGAATTTACATGTTTTTTTACAATTACATAAATTCACAACTAAAGAAATTTACATACGAAAGAAGTAAATTTTTTCATAATCCGATAGTCATTTTTGTTTTTGATGATAAGTATGCCAAGGAACATTCAAAATTATGAGTTGAAGATCTAAAAATCAGGTTTAGTCAACTCCAATCGAATTTTTTATTATTTTTGTCCTATCATAGATTGTAAGTATCAATGATTATTGTTATTTTTTATTGTAATTAAGTTATTAATTATTTCATTTATTTCACAGAAAACATTGGATATTGGTTATTATTGATTACCGTAAAAATACAGTTTATTGGCTTGATCCTTTGAATCATGACATTCGTGATGATATTAAAAATATGATTAGAAGATAAGTTTATTAATTAATTTTTTCGTATTTGGAGTTTAGATTTTAATGTAAATTAAATTTTTTTTATATTTTATATAGTGCATTTAAGAGTTTGGCAAAGGAACGACATACCAATTTTCACAAACTAAAAGTTTTAAAGTGGAATCCGGTAAGCTATAGCCTATATGAGAATACGTATTATAATTTTTTTAATATTTAAAATTTTTGAAATAAAAATGCTTACCAATTATTTATTTTTTTAGTACCCAAAATAACCAGAAAATATTCAATGTGAGTATTATATCATATGTTATATGATTAACATAGTTGATGCTCTTAGGAATATGACAACAGCATCATTGGTAAGTTGAATTGATTTTAACAAAAAAAACTTTATTGCAGATCTACGATGGAGTGACGTAATTTACGCAGCAGAAAATTGATAATATTCGAAATAAAATTTGTCATTATATAATCACTACATGCAAATAATAATATGATTATATGAGATATAATTGAGTATGTTTTTTAAATTATTTATTGTGTAGAAGTAGAACAAATAAACATGCATATATCTACTAACACGATTATAATTATTTTGATTCAGATTCACACAAAAAAAGAAATAGATTTGAGCATCAAAGGCTTAATGATCTTGTATACATCCAATATAATCATCGTCTACAAGCACGATTCCAAGAAAGACGTGAAAAATGAAGAAATTACAACCCCTTAGTGCTTGATGAGTTAGAATAGAGTTGTGAGTGGATGATGAACAAACCAGAGAATGCTCTAGTTTTTAATTATGATAATCTCACATGGGAAGCTGTAGAGAAAGCTATTGAGACTGAGGCTCGAAATTTACGAAGTGGAGCTAGAGCTAATCTTCAACTAATAGTTGAAAGTGATTAAGGTTTAGATCATTTTGGATTTGTCAATGATGATGAAGATATGAATGATAATTATGGGAAAATAACGAGTACCTCAAACCAAACGAGCACCGGCAATGTTAATGACGACTTACAAGATAATGATTCTATTTGATCATTTTATGATTTTTAAACTTTAAAGTTTTTGTTAAAATTATTATTCTTGTTGGTTCACTTTTCTGATGTTTCATGTTATAATTGACTATAATATTACGAGAAAAAACCAGTGTGAATGATGATGACATTTTGGATTTGACTATGATACTGTGATATTCTTCTGTTCAATTTTCTGGTTCATTTTTCTTGAGTATTGAGATATTCTGATTCATGGATAGTGTAAATTATACTACAGAACAAGTAAACAACTTTTTTCTCAAAAGTTTGGTGTATGTAAACTCAGTATTTAGCATGTAATGGGGAGATTTCTCTCTTTTTCATTGAAATTTTTTGTTGTTTTGTTAGTAGAGCAAATCTGTAGCAGAATTGTTTCTCACTTCACGGGATAGTTTTTGGTGGATTTCTGTGAATCCTGTTGTGGGTTTGTTTTTTTAATTTATGTGGCTTTCTGTGAAGCCATGCATTTAATTTGTTTCTCTGATTTTTGTGAATCCTGCAGTGGGTTTATATCTCTCATTTTTGTCCTATGGTTGATCTGTTTCTTTGATTATACTGATAAAGATTTTATCCATTATTTGTGACTCTGTTATTGAAATTTGAGTGTCATTTTGTATGTAGTTGAGTTTTGTAACTATCTGTTAGTGTCATTATCTGTGAGTTTATATCTTTGATTTGTGTCCTGTAGTGGGTTTACTTTCTAACTTCTAAGTTCAAAAAAAGACTGGATAGACAGCGATTTTTATAAAAACCACTATCTATCCACACTATACACTGCGGTTTTTATAAAATCACAGTGAATAGTCTGTCTTTTAGACTTTAGACAGCAGTATTTCTATAAACTGTTGTCTATACCCACTAGACACTACAGTTTTTATAAAACCGTAGTGTTAAATTCTGTATTTTAGTCTCTAGACAGCGGTTATTATACACACCGCTGTTTTTTTAAAAAAATATCTAGTTATCTCCACGCCTAGGCGTCCGCCTTATCGCCAAGGCATCCATGCGCCTGGCGCTCGCCTTTGTTCGCTTTGACACCGTGATAAGAATGGATGTCTCGCGTGGTCACCTGAACACTCGGACACACGGGATGAGTTTTTCTACACTCCACCGAGAGAGCCTCCTGACAGGTCACCTCTTTTGATAAATCTTCAAGTCATTATTAGATTTTCTCATATAGAACATGTTGCATCGGTCACGTGTCATTTGCATAAATCTGTTGAGTCATTTTGTCATAATTTGCATGAGTCTGTTGTGTTGTTTCTTCATTGTTTACATGTGTGTCATGAGTCAGTCCGACAAAGAATCCATAATGATAATAAATTTTGTAAATCACAAGCGGATGTTTACTGGCAAGAGCAGGTAATTCATGATGGCGAGCATGTGATATTGAGAATCTGCGTTGTGAGGCTTCGTGTGAGGCCACCGCCAGCCCCCTATGTTGCACCGACAGCGACACGGGACACGCGATACAACACGACACGACACGCGACTCGTCATTCTCAAAAAAATACCATATTCTGACACGCTGGGAAACGTATATTAAATATTCATTTTTTAATAATTATGATAATCCTAAAACATTTAACAAAAAATAAAAAAAAAACAATTAACAAATATTTAAATAAATTAAGTAATGTTTAAATATTACTTATCAAATATTCAAATGCAAAACTTAACAAATGATCAAAAAATGATAAAACATTAACACATTAACATTATATATTATCAGTAAAAATAATGTATTCACATGCAAACTTTTTTCCCTACTTTCAATATTCCTTTTTCTAGAGAAAATATTTATGTCAATAGTAGATCCACATTCACTACTTGAAATGCTAGAATGGGGTAAAGGCACTTCCAAGATAAATTGTCACCCGCCTCACCATGAGTAGTTAACTTAGGGACACGCGTGTCCGATTGAGCGGGACACGCGTGTCCGATTGAGCGGGACACGCGTGTCCGATTGAGCGGGACACGCGTGTCCGATTGAGCGGGACATGCGTGTCCGATTGAGCTGGACACGCGTGTCCGATTGAGCGGGGCACGCGTGTCCGATTGAGCGGGACACGCGTGTCCGATTGAGCGGGACACGCGAGTCTCGCGTGAGGCAGCGTGTCGGATTTCCGACTCGAGTGTCGGACTCTCCGACACCGACACGTTGGGCATTTTGAAGTGTCAGTGCTTCATAGTCAGCCCCCTTATCTCTGCCACCCTCTATCTGAAAGCTGCCACCGCCTAGGTTTTCTTTTCCCCCAAAACCAGCCACCTCCCCCCTACTTCCTGCAGCCCCCCCCCCCCCACCTCACCCTATTTTTCACTTGCGGTCAGCCCCCTACACATGGAGCCACAAAACCTAACCCTTCCCCTTCCAGATCAGCCCCAATCTGGGATTTTTCAGCCCGGATCTGATTTATTATTGTCGGATCTACCCTTCCCCGCCCGGATCTCCACGTACGTGGTCGGATCTATCTATTTTCGGTCCAACCCGACAATCCACTGTCGAGCACAGCCACCGCAATCATTTCCACGTCGCTGGTTCCACATGGGATCGTCGTCCACGCACCTCCGGCTCCGGATTCTTCAGTGTCTTGGTCAGCTCACTATTTGGTGAGATTTTGTTGTATTGGTTTATTATTTTCAGCATTTATTTATTAGATTGGACATTTTTATATTGTTTGGAGAAATATCACCGTAGAATTTTACTATAGATTATTATTGTGATTTGCAAGATTTATTCGCTGCGCGCTGTTATTTTGACCCTCCACGCAGAGAAAAGCCTAAGCTTGTCTCGCTTATACAAATTATCTTTTCCTTGCTTTGAATATTCTACGTGGGATGATATAATTTATTATTCAATTGTGATTTTATCCGTCGTGCTTTGCATAGCGTGTAGGGTTAGGTCGCCGATTTTCCACCACCTATAGATTCGTCCTGCGTCACTTCCACTATTTGTAATGGAGATGGTGATGCATTCTCGTAATCGATGGAGGATCTTGATATGGCCTTGAGAGTAAGGGTCTCAGTGGAGGAGATCTGGCAAATGAGGCAGCTCATGCCCTTGATTTCGAATTCAAGGATGGAAGCCTAAATAAGGCATGAAATTTGAGCATCATGGGCATCATTTTGATGGGGTAAGAAGAGACATGCATCGAGATTCTTGCAATGATGATGAGCCGATTTGATGAACCTGAACGTTTCCAAGAGAAAATATATTGAAATCTGTTAGAAAAAACTCATATAAAGAGCCCATTATTGGGCCCACTTTTGTCTTTTCTCTTCTCTCCTCTTTAGTCCCACATCATGTACAGGATTGATTCTCTCTCCTTCTTCCTCCTATATATTTGTATTCTCTCCTTGTATTTACACACATAAAAAATATATACAAGTTTTTGAGCTCTTTCTACATAGAATCAGAGGGACTCGTTTCCTCCCGCGGACTCCACACTCTATCTGTCTTCCTCTCCTGCGGCATGCGGCCACCTGCGGCATGCAACGTCTGTCTGCTCCTCTCCCTTAGCCGCTAGGCTAACTGCGGCCTGCATTCTTTTGCGGTCTCTATCTCTGATTCCGCTCCCTCTTCCTCTTTGTGGTTCCACCCTCCTCCTCGAGCATCTTATAGCCTCCTCTCTCTCTGTCTCGTGGGGTCCACTTTCCCAACTGTTCTCACTCAATCCGCTGTGGGCTCCTCTTATCCGCTGCGGGCTCCTCTTATCCGCTGCAGGCTCCTCTTATCCGCTGTGGGCTCCTCTTATCTGCTGCGAGCTCTTCTCGTCTGTTGCGGGCTCCTCTTGTCCGCTCTGTGTTCTTCTCCCCTGCTCTACTTCACTCCTTTCTTGCGAGCTTCTACCTTAGACCGCGCTCTCTTCTCACTCACAGTATCTTTGTTTATCCAGCCGCGGACTACTCCTAACCGCTGCGGGCTCTCTTCTCTACGGTCCGTTGAATTTGCCCCCCTTGCGGACTGCTCCTGTCCGTCGTGGCCTCTCTCAACTCGCAACTTGCGGCCTGCCACTTCTAATCGTCGAGGACTGCTTCAGTTCGCCGCAAACTGCTTCTCCTCGCATCTTGTCGCGGACCCGCTGCCTTCTCTTGTCGCTTGAGTTCTGCTACTCACGACCTCTTCTCGCAGCTTCTCCTACCCGCTGCCTTCTCTATCCGCTCGAGTTATTTTTCAACTCACGGCCTCTTCTTCTATCCGCTCGAGTTCTTCTACTCGCGGTTTCCTCTTCCTGTCCGCTCGTGTTCTTCTCGTACCTTCTTTGCTCTGACCGTTGTTGTGCTCACCAAGACCGTGCAGACTATCTTCTTTCCGCATTTTGGTCGTGGTCTGTTTGATCGTTGGTGTCCATAATATGACCGTGCGGTCTGTTGTTTTCCCGCATTAAGGTTGCAGTCTTCTCCTTCCCTACCTGTCGTGCGGTCTCCGGTTCTTCTCGCTGCGGTCTCCATTTCCTGCCGGTTCTATGGGCTCTTCTGTCAACTCCACTGGCCCGGCGGCTAGTCTGCCTACAGACCGCCCGGCTTGTCCTGCAGACGGCCCGGTTTGTTCTGCTGAAATCGACGACGAGCTGCGGATAACTACTATTTCTCTCTCTAGGAAGAAAAACTTTATCCTGTTGGTGCATTCTGTTCGACGGGTTCTTCAGGCCAAGGGCCTCTTGCCTCACCTTACTCAGGCACCTCCTCCTCCTATCGATGATTGGCTCCGCAATGATGGTCGCGTTCAGACTGGGCTCCTTAATTCCTTGGATGGTGAACCTTATCAGATGGCTATGTACCACGACACTGCCAAGACTATGTGGGATGAGCTGCATTCCTTGTAATCAGGCCGCGACAGCCTTCAGCATCTCTACGACATACTCACTGATCTTCTCGCTCTCGACACTGGCGGAGCTTCGGATATGACCTCCTTTGTCGCTCGAGCCAAGACCCTTTTGAGGCCTGGATCCAGCATCAGCCGTCTACCAATGATCATGCTGCTCAGCGCGCTCAGAAGGAAGCCTTCTGCATTGCCATCATGATGGCTCGTCTTCCGTCTCACCTTCGGAGCATTCGAACTCAGGTTCTAGGTTCTCCCACAACACCGTCTTTCTCTGATGTTTGCTCCATGCTTCTTCGCGTGTCACCTCCTCCGGATACTTCTGCTCCTTCTCCCCCGACCCTTCTTCAACAGGCCCCTTCGCTCCTACTGTCCCTCCTACCTCTGCTCGAGGCGGACGTTCGGGATCTCGGGGCCGTGGGCGTGGTGGCCGGGGTCGGCCGAAGTGTTCCTACTGCGGGAAAGACAGCCACCTTGAGGCGACCTGCTACCGGAAGATTGGTTATCCTCCTCGTCCGACGGTATCTGTTGTTGTTGACGCCCCCTCTGCCGCCCCTCCTGATCTTGAGGTCGTTCGTCTCCAACTCCAGCAACTCCAGGGGCTACTCAACCCGCCCTCTTCCTCCATTGTCTCCGTTTCCGACACAGGTACTGCTTGTTTATCCACTAGCCCGTGTTGGATCGTGGATTCAAGTGTCACTCATCACATTACTTCACGACGACCTGCCCAGTACTCGGATTCTCCTTATTCGAAGTCTATCACTGTGGATAATGGGGGGACAGTTCCCGTCTCCGGCTCGGCGGATCTTTCTCTCAACCCGTCAATCTCCCTTCGCTCGACTCTTCATGTTCTGAGCTCCTCATTCAATTTACTCTCTGTCGGACGTCTTACTAGTGATCTTGATTGTTCTGTCATACTCACCTCTTCTTCTTTTGTTATACAGGATCAGCGGACGCAGACTACCATTGGTAAAGGCACACTGCGGAACGGGCTCTACCTTCTCGACGACTCTCCCACCATTTTCTCTTTTATCTCTTCCACTGAGTGGCATCGACGTCTTGAGCATGCCCCTCTGCCGTTCCTCCAGCGGGCTCTTCCTGATTTCTCTTTTCATCTGTTACAGTGTGAGTCATGTATCTTCGACAAGCAGCCGCGTTTTTCTTTTCCTGCGCATTGTACACGGAGTGTTGCTCCATTTGATTTAGTTCATTCTGATGTATGGGGCCTTTTTAAGATTACAAGTATTGCTGATTTTTGTTACTTTATCACATTTATTGATGATTAATCTCGCACTACGTGGCTATACTTACTTCGTGATCACTCCGAGCTTCCCCGTGTTTCTCGGGCATTTGTCCTTGAGCCCCGTACACAATTCCACACCACCCTAAAAACATTGCGCACCGATAATGCTCGAGAATATACCGGTCACGAATTTACAGATTTGTGCTCTGAATTCGGGATTATTCATCAAACATCTTGTGCCTACACACCCCAGCAAAACGGTGTTGCCGAACAAAAACCGTCACTTACTCGATGTCGCTCACTCTCTCATGATTCAAATGCACGTTCTCAAACCTTACTGGAACTTTGCGGTCTCCACTGCTTGCTTTATCATCAACCGTCTCTCATCCTCCGTCCTCCACTATGCTACACCGTTCAGCCTACTATTTCCCTTCACTCCGGCATTTCCTCTCCCGCCTCGTGTCTTTGGCAGCACCTGCTACGTCCACCATCTGGGGTCGTCCTCGGATAAGTTGGATCCCCGGGCGGCTAAACACATCTTTGTCGGCTATCCGCACACCCAGAAGGGTTATGTCTGTTATTCTCTTGCTTCTCGAAAGATCTCGGTCTCTGCTGATGTTACCTTCCGGGAAGATCAACCGTTTTTCCCTGCTCCTTTACCCGCTCATCTACCACCAGCTCCTCTCCGGCCATCCATCCCACGATCGGTTATCCCTGTTACTGCACCACCTTCACAGGGTCCCCTTGCATCGGCTCCTGCTCCCTCCAAACCACCTGTTATCCGTGTCTACACTCGTCGCCGTATCGGTTCCGTTGCCCCTCTGCAGTCGGCCTCAACCACGGATACTCCGCGTCCTGCTGATCAGGTACCGCCCTCCACTGCTCATCATCTGGCCAACTATGTCTCCCTCCATCGCCTCTCTCCCCTCCTGCACACATTTGCTACTTCTCTTTCTTCGGTCTCTATTCCTAACTCTGTGCAGGAGGCGCTTCAACATCCGGGTTGGCGGGCCGTCATGGAGGAAGAAATGTCTGCTCTCTGGGCTAACCAGACATGTACTGTAGTACCCCTTCCTCCGGGTCAGAAATCGGTTGGGTGTAAGTGGGTCTTTATCATCAAACATGTTGATGGGACAATTGACCGTCTGAAGGCTCGTCTCGTGGCTCGTGGTTTCACCCAGCAACAAGGGCTCGACTATGAGGAAACTTTCTCTCCGGTGGCCAAGCTCAATACTGTTCGTGTCCTCATCTCTGTCGCTGTCCATCGCCACTGGCCCCTATTCCAACTGGATATCAAGAATGCTTTCTTGAATGGGGATCTCCAGGAAACAGTGTATATGCAGCAACCACCCGAGTTTGAGACCACGGGGGAGTCTCAGGTCTGCCGTCTTTTGAAGGCTCTGTATGGTCTCATACAATCCCCACGGGCATGGTTTAACAAATTCAGTAAAGCCCTTCGTGATATTGGTTTTACTCGAATCTCGGTCGACATCTCGTTGTTTACTCGTCACCGAACAACAAGAACGGTCCTTCTGTAAGTATACATTGACGATATCAGCATTACAGGAGATGACTCACAAGGGATACAGGCAGTCAAACTACATCTAAGTTATGTCTTTCAGACAAAGGATCTGGGGCCCCTACGATACTTTTGGGTCTTGAAGTTGCCAGACGGCCGGATGGGCTTGTCCTCTCTCAACGGAAGTATTGCCTCGACCTCCTTCATGATGCAGGTTATTCTGACTGTAAGCCGAGTGACACCCCTATGGATGTAAACCACAAGTTGTGCGCTCAGGCATCTGACTCGGATCTCCTACTCCATAATCCAGAATATTATCGTCGTCTCGTTGGAAAATTGATCTATCTCACGGTAACCAGACCAGATATTTCCTTCGTTGTTGTTATTGTCAGTCGATACATGCACTCCGCTCGAAGATCTCATCTTCAGGCTGTTGAACGCATTCTCAGATACCTTAAAACAGCTCATGGTCAAGGACTTGTTTACAGAACCTCTTCTTCAGCTCCAACATTGGTGGCATACTCGGATGCCGATTATGCTGGTGCCCTTGATGACCGGCGATCTACCAGTGGTTTTTGCACCTACTTTGGAGGGCATTTGGTTACATGGCGAAGCAAGAAACAAGCGATCGTTGCTCGATCATCAGCTGAGGTAGAATACCGAGCAATGACAACTGTAGTGTCTGAACTGACATGCCTTGAGAGTCTTCTCACTGATCTGGGCATAAAACTACCTTCACCGGCTCTTCTCCTCTGTGACAGCCAAGTTGTTATACATATCGCCAAGAACTCGGTCTCCCACGAAAGAACAAAGCACATCGAAGTATATTGTCACTTCATCCGGGAAAAAGTTCAAATGAAGAAGCTCGATCTAAAGCATGTTCCAGGGTCTGAACAAGTTGTGGATGTCCTCACAAAGGCTCTTCCCAGGCCCCTCTTCTATCAGTTCTTGTCCAAGCTTGGCTCATACGATTTGTACGCTCCAACTTGCAGGGGAGTGTTAGAAAAGCCCATGTAAAGAGCTCATTATTGAGCCCATTTTTGCCTTTTCTCTTCTCTCCTCTTTAGTCCCACATCATGTATAGGATTGATTCTCTCTTCTTCTTCCTCCTATATATTTGTATTCTCTCCTTGTATTTATATACAAGTTTTCGAGCTCTTTCTACAAAATCTAAAACTTTGATACCATGTTGAGCAAAAAAATACAAAGAAAAAAATGCTAAGATAACTTATTCATTGGGGAATCTTATACATATAATAACAGTACAAGTGTGAACATGTAATGAATGACGGAACATAATCCGTGAGAAAATAATCTGATGGTTACAATAAGAGATTCATAATAATACTAATAATACGACATTCATAATAATTTCATCCAATCTTGATGCATTGGTTAACATAATTTGTCTCTATTGATACTTTGGGAACGTAAACAGAGCCTAAATATTTTCAGTAAAAGAAGATTACCACCTTTTAGAAATTTTAACCTAAACCTTAACTCCAGTAAAATCAATAGTGAGCATTGATGTCTGTAGAAAAAGCTGCAATGTCGAAGAATCAATAAGCAGGAACATATGAAAATGTTCAGGTTGACTAGTATTGAAAAAAAAACAAATTAATCATTAAGCATGTAAATACAGTAAATGGCAAGCTAGCTTTACATCATCATAAATTAGATGAATGAGAGAACATATTAAATAGATAACTAGCAGCACTAAAAATGCACAAGTAATCCGCAACTTCAAAAAGAAGAAAGCTTACTTTGATAGACAGGAATCGTCAACCAGCAATAGGTTAAGGCGCCTCTCCAATCATTTAACTCCATAAGGATCTGCTCGGGCAAAAAGGAGTACTCATCAAATGATAGTAATCTAATTAGAGACGGAATGGAAATGCTCTTAGGTTCCATTCGTTTGGTGGGATTTCGAATGAGGGATTTGGTTTTGTCTAAAATCAAAACCTCGTAAGTTTTGGAATTGATCTAAAACTGAATTATGTTGTTCATTTGTATGATGG
This sequence comes from Platanthera guangdongensis, assembly GCA_039583875.1. NCBI lineage: Eukaryota > Viridiplantae > Streptophyta > Magnoliopsida > Asparagales > Orchidaceae > Platanthera > Platanthera guangdongensis. The sequence continues at coordinate 24,763,160 of CM077151.1, forward strand.
TACTGAGGCATAGTGATGTAGGGTAGGCTACGGGTGCACCAAAACCTACGATTCTAGATGGAGGTGCAGGAGTGACACACTAATTCGAATCTAAATGCAATGCAACCATCAGTGACGACGACGACTAAACTTGAACAATGCAAATATTAGCGTCACGCGAATAATTAAAGAGTAAAACAAACATTCAATTTGGCGATTTAATATGGCGTTTCTTCGCTCGGAGGGCCAAGGTCAAGCGCGCGGCAAATAACTCCTCATGCAAGTTAGTAGTGTATCGAAACAATTCTCCACTAGCAAGAATCAAAGCGATGTATATTAATTCACCAATGAAAAATGTCAAATCACATAAATCAATACCACAAGAGAACTCACAGAGTAGAGGGCTGAACCAAAGCACTGAAGATTATGGATCCAGACAAGGATCGGCGATCGAAGATGGACCCGGCGGCATGGAAATGGTGGCGGTGGCTGTCCTCGGTGGCGAGTGGGGAGTTCGGGTCGGAAATGGAAAGATCCAGCCACTAGGAGGGAGATCCGGGTGGGGGAGACTAGAGTCGATATTTTGGGATCGAATCCGGGTGGAGGGGTGATGAACGGAAGGTGGAAATAACGGATCGGGGCTGAAATTCCTAGATCTGAATTGATCCAAGAAATTAGGGCTAAAGGGGAGTGGATCCATGGTAGGGAAGAAGTGGAGGGTCGGCGTGAACAATGACCTGCGTGAACAGTGCCAGCGTGAACAGTAACCCGTGAACATTGCCCGATGAATAGTAACCGACGAACAGTAACCGGGCTTCCTGGACAGCAGTAGCGGGTTGGAATTTGGGGTGTAGGGGCTGCGGATGAGGGTTTCGGAGGGGGAAGAAGAAGGCTATGGATGGGTAGTACCTTGGGGAGAAGTTTGAGTGTCTAGGAGTCGTCACCTAGGGTTCTACAGCGTCAGCACCGAGGGGTGATCGCGGAGTTCCGGGAATAATCTCTCCAAAACCTGCAATGTCTTGGTTCAGTCTCTTAGACCATTATTTATAATAAAACAAGACACTAGGACATCCCTATCAACGTCTATAATTGACCGGTGAGAGAGACCACTAAAATACATGAAAATAAACCAATAAAATAAACGAATATATGATCTCGAGTCGCGACGCAGATCCGGACATATCTGCGGAGTCTGATCGTCGATCTGGACACGCCATTTATGGTAAGTCACCAAATCAACCCCGAACGGGCCCAAAGCTCTTGCTCGTCTCTGCTCCGCATCACAAAGAAATTGAATCGGTCAATTATGTTAAAAATTATACTCTGTGAAGGTGACTGATACCAGTTTAGTAACGAACGTAGTGAAAAACCATCAATGAGGATGCCTAGTTATTGAAGAATTTCAAGTACAAACGAAGAAGAAAACCTTAGCCGATGCAAATAACTGAGAATTAAGCTTCGAGACTCGCTCCGATTGAACTTTACTCAAGGTATACCTTACATCATTGTAACTCAAAATCAAAAGCACTTCTGCATTATCAATGCATCAGTTTACAAGCAATAAATGTTAGGTTCCTAGTCAAAACTTGGATTTGTTGCTATCAACTAATTTCCAAGTCACCCTAAACCTTAACTCTCATTAATTCTTCTGCATAGAAAAAAAACGAATCTCTACAGATATCGGAATCAAAAGAAGGAGAAGAAAGACCAGCAGAAAAATAAAACCAAGAAGAAGAAGCGGGAGAAAGAGAAGAAGAAAAAGTAGGAGAATAAGAAGCAGCGGAATAAAAAAAAAGCAAAAGAAAAAGGAGAACTAGAAGCAGCGGCAGGATAAACCAAGAAGAACAAGAGGCAGGAGCGGAGCAGAAAACATAGACGAAGAAAAAGATCGATAGGTTGGGGACAAAAACCGTAAAACCCACCTAAAGAGGTCGGTTTTCTTTCATGCCTAAATTTCAAGGAAATGAAAACTCACGGTTTTGTTCCAATGCCAACTCCGACCAAATAATGGCACAAACGAACACAAGAATTTGAAATTGGGAGACCCAAACCCAATTCCGCCTTCCCAAAACCTTTTAAATGAATGGAGCCTTATTGTTAAAACAATTATCCTACCTGTAAGAAAAGGAAATAGCTATAATTGTTGTGGGGGGCATACAATGGCATTGGATGATCATTGATGGTTTCAACATTTGGTAACACGACATAGTAACTTATAACATCTTTTCAAAAGAATTATCCAGTAAACATATTTTATTATGTCTTACTATTAATAAGACGAGACATGATGTACTGAGGCATTAGTGAGATTATGACAAAAGATTGAACACAATGGCGATTGGCGACAAAGGATCCATATAGCTGACCCCATTAGTGGGATAAAGGCTTGAGTGTTGTTGTTGTTACTATTAATAAGACAAGTCCGTAGTACACAATCAAATTCATCAATGCCATCCAATAAACTTTATTATTTTATTTTATGAACATCTTTAAAACTTGTGTTAAAATAAATAAAATATAGACTAAATTAAACTAAAATAAAATCAAAATATACACTGAGAGAAAAAAAATTTAGACACATGTAATGAGAAAAAAATTGCCACAATGCAAAAATAATAATTCTACGATTGAACATTGACGAGCGAAGTATTGACGCCAGCAGCGAATATTATACATAGGAGATGTGGTGCATGTTAATTTCGTGTGAAAGACAGTATGTGAAGCCTTCTTCAACGATGATCTGAACACACATTTCAATTTAATAGGAATAATTATCTGCTTTATAAAAAAAATGGAAGTGGTTATATTCAATAGCACACCTTCAGAAGTGTTTCACGAGTTTGCAACAACTTGATTGAATGAGGATGGAAAAGCTTAAGCTCGAGCAGCTCAAGATTTCTGTACAACAAGCTAGCTTCAGAAGGATCTGATTTCCAGTCAATTCTCACTCATAAACATAAGAAAAATTTTCTATATCTATTTTTTAAACATAGTATCTCCAACATTGGACAACAATACATGTGATATTTGACTTATCCTGCAGCATGAAGTCCCTATTGAAGGATACTGACTGTGGAAGCCAAAGAAGCACACTTTGTCGATACTTCTTTAGCAATTCTGTTTATCTCGTACTCATCCCTACTGAGGCCACATACCTGGCAAGTGAATTTTTTTTCCTCTGCATGGAAAAATATGTGGTGTATTAAAGAAACACTTGAATACAATTATATCATACAATAGCATCAATCACTTACTGGCTTCATAAAACAAGTAGCCAATGCATTTATGGTCCTTACATCTATATCCTTCCAGAATAGCATTTTCTTTGCGCTCTTCAAGTGGATTCTTGATGATCAAACATACAAATTAAAAAGGAAATAAATAAATATATATATATATGTGTGTGTTTGTAAGAGATAAAGAGGGAAACTAGTCGATATAAACAACCTTGATGCAGCGTAGACAACTGCATGTGAAGAAATACTGCTTCAAGTACTCCTGTCTTGTCTCAGTGGTTGCAGCAATTTCAATGTAACTAATCAAAATCTTTAAGGGCAAAAGAAATCAGCAGTATCATTTATCAAATATATTTTAAAACAATAATATCCATATAGAATGATTTCTTAGAGTTATTACTTCATCTCCCTTATGTATAGGTTGCATAGCCCGAACAACAGCTATTCGACCCTCAAAAACCAAAACTGAGTTTGGACTACAACTGAATTTTCAAATGATTCAAGCGGCATTAAGCTTCTAAACAGAAAGAAAAGATACAGAAAATATAAATACGAAATTGTATCAACCTGTGATTAATGATGGAAATTACAGGATATAGTCCAGTTCCCAATGGTCTGAGCTGATCGTCGCAGATTGAATGCGCATTACATGAAAGCTGCACTAAACCCAGTAGAATAAACAAAGGTGAATTGATAAAATAAAGCCTCTAAAATATTTCAAAGAAATGCTATTCATCTTTTATTAATATTTCCGGATTTTAAAACAAATCAATGTAAGAAAGAACGTGATGACTGAACCTTCTATGAGGAAAACTAACTCAAATAGGAGATGTATGGCTTATTTTTGCAATCAACAAGGGGAAAAGCAAAGTTGAAAAGTCATAAAAGGACTTTTAATCTTACCTTCGAGAAGTTTTCTGTTATCTCTCTGAGGTCAACCTCTACTGAAGGTAATATCATCTTGATAAGATTAGCCATTTGGGCATACAGTAAGAGTTGTTTTTCATCAAGATCAGACATATCTGATAAGGAAAAGTGGTCAATAGAACAAGGCATTATAGTCATGACTGCCTCAGGATATGCTAAAGATATGTTGGATACGAGATTCTAGCGCAGCCACTAGGTAATAATTGTCAGTTGCAGTTTTTGGAATAACCTGGGCGCAGAGAAGAAGACATGTGAGATAACAAATTGCACAATGCTGCTGATAAATATTATTAGAATGTTTTACATTTAATATTTTACATTTAAGTGTTACATTTCACTTTTCTACCCTTGTATGTATCTATCCTATATATGGGAGAGAGATCTATATTTTTGTAATTTTTTTCCTCCGAACATGATATCAGAGCTACCTGAAACCTAGTCTCGCTTCCGCCCATACCTTACGTCCTTGACAAATCCCACAACTGCTTTTGCATTTGAAATCCTCTGTTCCCACACTCGCATCCACCCAAGAATCCCTACTCGCCGATTTCCTTGGACCGTTGTTGAACCTGCGCAGTCAAACGGTTCCGACTATGCATCGGCGGCTTCAAGGCCCTATACCGGCAAATGTTTGCCCCCATTTTTTTAGGAATGACCTCTCTTCAGCTTATCTACATTCTTTTTTAGGCTCCGTTTGGAGCGTCTTATCGCAGCTTATTTGCTCTGATGAGGTTGGACCAAAACGTCATTGTCATAGAATATATGTTTGATATCACAAATGTTACAAAAAAATAAACTACTTTGAGACGTAAGATTTTGGTATGACAAAGACATTTTTGTCCAACCTCACCGGAACAAATAATTCGTGATAAGCCGTGTCAAACACAGCCTTAGTCTCGCCTTGATCTCATGACATTTTTCTTGAAACAATATCGGAAGAGGAAGAATTTCAACCTACTCCACCTTCAATCCCTCCTCATGTGTCCCCCCTCTCATTGGCATAACCCATGAGAACCATGATCGGAATATTCAGACCACACCCCCAAAAGTACTACCATCCATTTGGATGACTCTAAATCTCTCGTGGCCTCGGTCGATTAATCTTGAACTCAAAAGTCGGGTACTGTTCGGGTACCCCTATCCAAATGGAGCACATTAGGAGTGGTCGTCGTTGTAACACCCCTATCTAGTTTAACATCAATTCATAAATTTGGCCGAAACTTATGATGTGAAACAAACTAAGCAACAGTTACAAACACATCCATCCTCCTACATAGAAGACCTTTATTACTATTGTAACGGTCTGAAGACCACCACAGAGGAACAGTATACATTGCACCTTTTATAAATATGAAGTCTAAGTAATATGTTATCTCTTTATGCCGTAATAGTATTAAAACAACAGTATAGAAAGTAATTCTTATTCCATATACTTTACATCATTATATATGTCCACAGATACAAGTCTATAACATTTAACATGAAATACTAATAATTTAAAAGCTCTTTTTGGCAAGCAGGCAAGATTTAACAAAGCAACAACTCTTTCGAGTGTTGGTCACTTCAAAACTGCCTACTAGTCTTTTATACCATGCTCGATATAGCTTCAGCTTACTCTGATTTACGCTTAACACCTAAAAATTTTTAGAATGGAAAGGGTTAGTTTTTAACTAAAAGACTAAGCGAGGAATAAAATTTCTTTAACTGTTGTACAAGTAAAAATCAATACTAAGATCACATAGTATTGTCTAAACATTTCAGTACAAATGTAATAAAAGAAATATATTTCAGCCATCATCATTTTCTACCATAATATGTATGTGTTTATTTTTGCTTCGTTCTTAATATTTGATAGTTTTCTTTCCTTTCGTAAAGTTCAGGGGTATCATATTTCAATCCACTCTACTGGTAAAACATAGTGTGCATAACTCGCTTAAGACCAATTAAAGCCAAACTAAGTTGACCCACATATTTCATCCAGTACGCAAAATTCGCTTAAGGTCGATTAAGACCCAACTGGATTTAAATCAGTCTACAGATACCCTTAACATTTTGCATCGAAGCATTTCTTAAAATATCTCATTTAATATTTTCATATGGCATACAAATCTAAGCTAAAAAAACTTTATATAAGAAAATGATGTGTAATTTAAACAGAATTAAAGAAAAAAAAACCCTCACATTGACATTTTACGTGTGTTTTTTCCTTGCTTCATCATTTCGTCGATCTGGTGACATCATCCTTTTGTGTAGCTGTTAGCAAATAACAATCGCATATGATTCATATTTCTAATGTTTACGTTGTGGAGTCCGCTTGTTTACTACAATAAGAAGAAAGACAGCTCATCTTATGTTATCACCCCAAATAAATTCACATTTACGAGTCTCTCGTGTTTATCCTTTATGTCTCCCAAATAGACATCCATAACTATTTCAATATGCAACTTCTCAACATCAACACGTTGCATCTTCACAATTTAACATCAGTAAATTCAACAAAACTATCCTTTGACAACTAATAAAATCAAGGGCATACATATGCTTCTAACTGGCAAGACTGAAATTATCATTATCTTATGTGAAATTTGTCCTTACATATGGAAAAAAACAACTCTTTAAAGGGGCAAAACAGCAGCATTTTATATTCATTTATATTACACCAGCAAAACAGCAGCCTCAATAACTTCATTTATATTCATTTATATGGATATGAAAAACAGCAATTTAGACAGCAGCCCTAAAGTCAATTTTAGCAATTTCTGCAATGTTACACCGGTAAGAAGCAATTCTAGAAATCATGTGCAAACATTCATTTCCAACTTCCACACAATTAATTTTCCAAAACAGAATCAGTCCCAATATGATTATAAAGTTGCATGTTATTTAAAATCTACTTATCTCTCCATATCCCCAAACAATCCCAACTTTCATATCATTACCCAAAAATTATTCTAAGATTTAATCATAAAATCAACAACGAAGTGGTTTGCATGCCCTCATAAATATCACGAGATTAAGAAACTTAGGTGTCTTTGCTCCGTTTAGGCTTTGAATCTCACGGAAAACTTAGGGGAAGAGAAGGGACAGGGTTCTCCACCAAACCTGAAGCCGAGAGGCTTCTGTCCAGCGTCGGAATCGGAGGAGCAAGACGGGAGAAAGTGCGGCTGAAGTCGGCTTTCTCAAGTAGGTGAGTTGCGGTGCGGGAGAAAATGAGAACGAATACTTCCATCGGTTCAATATGCACGGGATTTATTTCTCCCCCGCCTAAATTGCCGGTCCAATCCCCTCTTGCCACCTACAATATTAATCAGTCCAACACTTCTTTTCTTTTATTTATTTCCATCGCTTATAAGGGGCCGTTTCAAGCTCTCAAAAGTTTAATTAAAACCCAAGTTCATTTTATTTTATAAAAAACAATTTTGATATATAATCATAATTTCTATTAGCACACTCATGCATGAAATTTTAACTTTGTTTGTTTACATTCGACATAATGGTATACACATTAATTTTAAACAAAATTTCATACAAAATCAGATTCCATTGCGGAGACCATTTTAAATTTATTTCGACTAGATATTTTATTTAGCATATTTTGCGACGACCTTTTGGGCGTCACAATTACACCCCTCATAAAAATTTTTGTCCTCGAAAAAGGCGTACCTTTAAAATGTTGGAAACAAGTCCCAGAATAGATCTTCTCGTTCCCAAGTGGCTTCACTCTTTGGGTGTCCTTTCCACCAAACTTTAATAAAACTGACATCCTTATTTCACAGCCGTTTGGTCTGCCAATCAAGAATTTGATAAGGTTCTGTTGGGATTGACAGATCAGGTTCAATTTGCACATCTGTAGCAGAAATCATCTTATCTGGATCGACAATATATTTCTGTAGTGACGACACATGAAAAACATCATGGAGATTTTGCAGGTCATCTGTTAGTGCCAATCTATATGACATATCGTCCATACGTTCAATTATAGGAAAAGGTCCTACATATCGTGGACTTAATTTCCCAGTCTTCCGTAATCTTGAGACACCCTTGAATGATTTTATATTTAAACATACTTGATCTCCCGCATTAAATTCTACCCGACGTTGTCGTGCATTATAGTACTTTTGCTGACGGTCTTGAGCAATCTTCATTTGTTTTTGTATAAATACAATCTTCTCCTTCAATTTGTCCACTCTTTCTTTGTTGTATATCCTTCTTTCCACATCTTCCCAGCTTAGAGGTGTTCGACATTTTCTGTCATATAGTGCTTCAAAAGGGGCCATTTGAATTGTAGATTGATAGTTGTTATTGTATGCAAATTCAGCTAGAGATAAGTACTTTTCCCATGATCCATTTAAATCAAGAATAATCATGCGTAATAAATTCACTAATAACCGGATGGTGCCTTCCGATTGTCCATCGGTTTGAGAGTGAAATGTTGTACTGTACAATAACTTTGTCCTCAATCACATATGTATAAGCCTCCATGTATCATGCGTGAATCTGCATCTCTGTCTGAAACAATTGTTCGAGGTATTCCATGGAGCTTAACAATAACATCGATATATTCATCTACTAATCGCTCGATTGGTCCGCTCTGCCTAGCAGAAATGAAGTGTGCACTCTTTGTCAAGCGATCAATAATTACCCAGATACTGTCATTTCCTTGCTTGCTTTGTGGTAAACCCCAAACAAAATCCACCGCAATGTCATCCCACTTCCATTCTGGAATAGGTAATGATTTAAGATAACCTCCTGATTTCATATGTTCTGCTTTCACTACCTTGCAGGAATGACATTTGGAAATGTATGCAATCACAACTTTCTTTATCCCTGACCACCAAAAATCTTGCTTTAAGTCATGATACATTTTAGTACGGCCGGGATGAATGGAATATGACGTATTATGCGCTTCATGCAAAATATCAGTCATCAAATGTTTGTATTTGGAATACAAAGTCTATCATTCATGAATATTAGTCCCTCTTTTTCTATAAAATTATTTGTTTCTCCCTTCTTTATTTCCATTAAGGTTACAAAGAAAAAATCATGAGAGATTGCTTTCAAGGTTCTTTCTTTTACTGTATATTGGATTTGCATTTGAAACAACGGGGATTGCTTATCTTCTGAAGTAAAGATAAGAGATACATCCATCTTCTGAAATTCATGTATTATAATTTGATTATACTATACCATTCCTGAGAGTGTGATTGTGCTCTTTTGACTTAGTGCATCTGCTACAGTATTAACGTCATAGTCTTTAATGAATTCTAACCAACGTCGTTGATGAAGGTTTAATTCTTTCTATGTAAAGATATACTTCATGTTTTTATGATCCGTAAAAATTTCGCATCGGACTCCATATAAATAATGGTGTTATATCTTCAACGCAAAAACGACTGATGTCAATTCTAAATCATGAGTTGGATAATTTTTCTCGGCATCCTTTAACTGTCTAGAGGCATAAGCAATAACTTTTTTTCGTGCTGCATCAGTGCACAGCCAAGACCTTTGTATGAAGCATCGCAAAAAATCTGAAATCATTCTGATCCTAAGGGCATTACTAGGATAGGGGCAGTTGTTAGCCTCTTTTTTAATTCTTCAAAAGCTATTTGACATTCATCATCCCAATTAAAATATGTATTTTTCCCGATCAATTTTGTTAATGGTAAAGCCAATTTATAAAAATTCTTAATAAACTTCATGTAGTATTCAGTTAATCCCACAAAACTTCTCACTTCTATTAAGGTCATAGGATGGGGCCATTAAACGATTGCCTCAATTTTGCTAGGGTCTACAGTTAACCCTTCTGTATTTATAACATGACCTAATAAGGACACTTCTTTTAACCAAAATGCACACTTAGAAAATGTCAAAACTAAAACTGCCTTCAGAGTCTGGTGACCTTCCTATTGCTCTCTGAAAAAGTATTGGATCATGTACCAAACACCATATATCTCAGTATGTTTCATATAACACATTTATCCTTTCACATAAAGCTTGTTAGTCCTCCCTAGCCTCAGTTTTTATTTCCTCATCCTGGTAGGATGCACTCATGAATGGAAACAAATGATGATTGAGGAAATCATAGCTTTAGAAAAGAACTCTACGTGGGACCTCATTCCTCTTTCTATAGGGAAGAAGACAGTTGGGTGTAATTGGGTGTACCCTGTTAAGCGAAACTCACATGGTATTGTGGATAGATGCAAAGTTAGGCTTGTTTCTATAGGGTACACACAAACTCCTAGATTTGACTGCCAGGAAATTTTTGCATTAGTTGCCAAGATGATCCTAATTAGCGTTCTTCTGTCATGTGCAGTTTGTAAAGGGTGGGGGCTCGACTAGGTAGACGTAAAAAATGTTTTTCTTCATGGTGATTTGGAAGAGGAAGTATATATGTCATCACCACCAGTATTCGCTCCTAAAGGATCAGAAGGTAAAGCTTCCAGGTTTAGGAAATCCCTCTATGGTCTAAAGAAATCTCCAAGGGCCTAGTTTGAGCGATTCCACAGGGTTATGGTATCTTTTGGTTATAAACTTGTTGAGCATACTATGTTTGTTAAACTCAAGATAAAGATATTATTATCATAGTGTACGTTGAAGACAGTAATTATTGGTGATGACGTTGAAGAACGACAAATCTTAAAACAACAATTTGCAGCGAAATTTGGGGTTAAAGAACTTGAAAATTTTAGATATTTCTTAGGTATGGAAGTGGCAAGATCCAAACATGGGATTTTCATCTCTCAGAGGGTAATTATAAATCATATGTTGATAGTCAAGGGAAAATGAAAAGCTTTAATGGAGGCGAACAATTTATGGTTCGTATACCCGTTGAGAGGTTCCCAGATGAAACTACTTGAAAATTAAATGATAAGTGAATGGGTCGGGCATAGTATGGATATCCGGCATAGTATGGAGATTTTGCCTTTATTCAACGTTGAAGATCTAACTCCACTCTTTGAGCCGCATGACTACATGTACTCTTCACCATCTACCATTGCATCCCCTCATCCTCCGTCTCCATCCACTATTCCACCATAATCTCAATTGCTATTGTTGTCTCCTTCTACTTAACAGCATCAGCAACAGCCTACACCTATCACCCAATTTCCTCCTCAGCCAGAGTCCTCGGCACCGATTGATCATTCGGCTTCTCCAGTTTTTGCACCATGTTTGTCGCTACCAGTTCCACCGTCCTCAGCCGCCAGCCTGTTTGGTGTCATCACAGAGATCGTGGCCTAAGAGCTTGTACCCGCGCCAAACAGAATCTGCTACTTGGTCCATTGGCAGAGCCGCCCTTTTACTAATGATACATGGATTTCAGTCGCAGATCTCGAGAGATTCGCCCCCGCCCGATCACGACATTATGATCATCTTTATTCTACGGAGATGAATGATTCTGAGATGGGGGAGTTGATGGGGAGCAGTCTGCCCGATCCATTCGGGTCTATTCTCGACGACCACGGGCATAGTGACAATCAGGATCACTCATCTTCAAAAGATCGCCGATCGTAACATTATTTGTTCTTTTCATTTTGCATTTTGAGTTGTACTATTTATTTATTTTTTAGTTGGAACGGTCAATCAATCATAGCCGTTTGTTGCCCCCCCTAGAGTTTATAAATTGGGGGTGTTGAGCTCTCATTTTGGGTATTGAAGAATGAAGTATTGAAGCTCATCCTTTGGTTAAGACGGTGTCGAAGCCGTTCCCAGGTGCGAAGCCTGGGAAGTTCCCCCTCCCCTTGTCGGGAGCCTTGTTCTCCAATTCCAACCCACTGCAGCCCCATTCCCCCACTCCCAAAACAGTACCCCATAATAGCCGACCACTGAACCTCCATCAATACCCTTTGTCTCCCCCTCCTCTCCTTTTACCATCTCTTCCCCAAAGCAGCCCCAAATCCTCCTCCCATTTCCCCTTACAGCATCCTCTTGCCGCCCCATTCCATTGTCGGGCTCCAATCCAGGAGTCCTCCGCCATAAAACCGGCTTCCCTTAATCCCCCTCCCTCTCCACACACCAATTCCCCAAAGTAAGCCACAATCCCTTCTCATTTCCAACATCTGCAAACACCGGAGAACATTTTTGACCAACTCTGGTAGTTTGGTGGTCCACCATCACTTCCTCTATCTTTTTCATCAATAGAAGTTTTTCGGCGATCGCAGAAAAAAATCTCTTGCGACCACCACCACCAACCTCCACCAGCTGGCAGCCACCCCCACCACTCCTTAACCACCTCCTCACTCCTTCATAACCACCTACTACCCCACTTACTAATATTTAGGAACCGCCTACTAATTAAAAGCCCCCATGTTAGAACCAAGAAAATCCTAGTTCCAAATGTTCGGACCAAGGTGTAGCCTAAGGTTACTGATTCTGCAGTCTAACCTCACGAATCTGAGGGAAAGAGCGAGGGAGATAGAGAACTGGGTCGTTTATAAATATGACCCGAGTGCTGCAGCGAGGAGGTCCCGCCACGTACCCGGAAGTCAAAATGATATTCCCCTCAAAAACCAAAGGGCTGAATTAGGTACGAGGAAGGCACAAAAAGAATTTATGTGTGTGTTTTCCCCTCAGAAATTTATCGCTCGCTAAGCCAAGTTAACGTTTTCGGCGATTCATATATTCAGTGATATCATAGAACAAAAAGTAACTACCTTAACAGTTCACCAGAAAGTAGTAAGAACTCACCCCAACTTTTCATTTGCCCTTGTCCCTCGAAGGAGTCACATCGCGCCTATCGCCGGACGTCATTCTCTGCAGTATCAAAAATATCATTTACCTTAGGATTGCGCCTTAATATTTACGAGCTGACTCCTACGACAGTTACAACTACGACATCTAGGAGTTGTCTAGAAAAGGACTAGTGTGGGTGACTTAAATTGACTGTGTATCATTCAAATCCAAGTTGCTCCGATACACAACCGCAAGGGTTGCCACCATGGCAACACCAAGTGTTGTGAACAGCAGCTCACCTCAAGTATAAACCCCTTCAAAAATAGCCGGACAGCCAACACTAGCAGCCCAACACAACCTGTAGCATGCAGGTAATCTACATAGTCCAGCCGGCATACACACATACCCACAGCACTGTCCAAGCACAGCCGGCACACACACACATATACATATGTACAAGGAGATCAAGATCAACCAACTCCAAATGGAACCCTAGCTTCATCTCTCCCAACAATGGGTCTAGGGTTTACAAAACTTTTAATTCCAAAAGGAAGTAAAGAAAACCAAAACCCAACCCTAGGGTTTTCACCCATCAAAAAGCCACACACCAACTTCATAATCAACACAAGAGGAGTTGAGGGGAGGAGATTACCTCTCAATTGCAAGAAGAATCACAGAAATCAGAGAAGAATCGAGCCCTAGCGAGCTTTCGACTTCTATCGGCGGTAGCGGCTTCCGCGTATTCCTCTCGAGGTCGTCCCAATGAAAAGGACGGACGAATGAAATAACATAATACGGAAGCTCACCGCTGAACCCAAGGCAGCCGGTCAACCTACCAGTCCAACCGGTTCCCAAATAAGTACCAGTGTAACACAGCCACTATTCACCCAAATCCAACCAAATTTCTCTTAGACTCGTATCAAAATCGGTCATCTCAAGCCATGCAATTAAAACAAAGCGGCTGTCACAAAATAATCAAACGGAACAACAACAAAAATATCCGAACATCAAAACAAAGTGCGACGTCAAGTCGGCACTGGCATTGTTCTTTCCTCATCGGGGAGTATTCACATAATATTTTTATTTTACAAAATATAAACATGTATAATTGTTCGGGTATTACAAACTCTCCCCTCCTTATGAGAATTTTCGCCCTCGAAAATCACGCATCCTCGCGAATCCCAAAGAAAGAGGGAAAGATTTTTAACATTAAATCTTCGCGTTCCCAAGTAGCATCCTTGGCAGGGTGGCCGGTCCACCAGACTTTGACAAAGTTCACATGTCGATTCCGAAGATTTTTGCTTTGCCGATCAACAATCTGGTAAGGTGTTGTCGGACTTGACAAATCAGCTTCTATTTGCACAGCACTGGGAGATATCATCAAATCTGGGTTCGGAATATATCGTCTGAGTGCGGATATATGAAAAACATCATGCAACCTCTGTAATTCAGCAAGCAGAGCTAGGCGATATGCTACTTCGCCAAGTCGTTCAATCACAGGATATGGGCCAACATACCTCGGACTTAATTTACCAATCCGTCGCAACCGGGAAATCCCCTTGAACGGTTTAATCTTCAAACACACCTAATCGCCCACAGCAAATTCCACCAGACGATGTCGGGCATTATAATATTTCTGTTAACGATCCTGTGCGATTTTCATTCTTTGCTGAATGACGCGAATTTTCACTTCAATTTTGTCCGTCCTCTTCTGCGGAAACAATTGTTTTTCTCCATCCTCTGCCTAACTCAAAGGAGCTCTACATCGTCGTCCATATAGAGCTTCGAACGGGGTCATTTGAATCGTTGCTTGATAGCTATTATTATAAGCAAATTCAGCTAACGCTAAGTATTTCTCCCAAGAGCCTTTCAAGTCCAAAACCACCATTCGTAATAGATTCTCGAGCATTTGGATGGTCCATTTGGACTGGCCATCGGTTTGCGGATGAAAAGCAGTACTATATAACAATCTTGTTCCCAATTTATGGTGCACCCGCCGCCACAACTCAGATGTAAACCGTCCATCACGATCTGATACGATCGTACGTGGAATACCATGTAATCTCACAATTCCATTTACATAGAGTTCCACCAATTTTTTCGTCGGCCCACTTTGCTTGATCGGTATAAAATGTGCGCTCTTTGTCAATCGATCAATGATGACCCAAATTCCATCATTTTCGGCTTTACTGCGAGGCATGCCAAACACAAAAATCATCGCAACATCATCCCATTTCCATTCCGGAATGGGTAAAGATCGAAGATACCCAGCAGGCTTCTGATGTTCTGCTTTCACTACCTGACAGGTATGACATCGGGCAATATACTGTATGATATCCTTTTTCATATGAGGCCACCAGAAGTCTTGTTTCAAATCATGGTACATCTTAGTCCGACCAGGATGAATTGAATATGGCGTATTATGCACCTCATACATTATATCCTTCCGCAGGCTATCAGCATCTGGAACACATATTCTGTCATTCAAGAACAAGAGTGCATCTTCTTCAACAAAAGCACTCTCTTCTCCTTTCCGCAATTTCTCAAATATTCCCATCAAGAAGGGATCTTGAGGTATCTGGATTCTCTCTTTAAGTGAATATTAAATCCGCATCTGCCATAGCTGTGCTTGCTTTTCTTCAGGCGTAACTATCGCGCAGATTTCCATATCCTGAAGCATATACAGAAGCTTCTTATTATAACGCGGTGTCACAGACAACGCGGCAATATTTTTCCTGCTTAGGGCATCTGCGACCACATTTGCCTTACCTGGATGGTATTAAATATCTAGATCATAATCTTTAATAAATTCTAGCCATCTTCGTTAGCGCAAATTAATTTCCCGCTGATCAAAGATATATTTCAAACTTTTATGATCTGTAAAGATCTCGCATCGAACACCATACAGGTAGTGACGCCAAATTTTTTAATGCAAATACAACAGCAGCTAATTCCAAATCATGTGTTGGATAATTCTTTTCAGCATCCTTTAATTGTCGAGAAGCAAACGCAATCACCTTTTCATGCTGCATTAACACGCAACTCAATCCTTTATAGGACGCATCGCTATATATTTGAAAACCATCGGAGCCTTTAGGCATCACCAACACTGGCGCTGTTGTTAATCTTTCCTTTAACGCTTCGAACGCTTGCTGGCACTCATCTCCCCACGTAAACACTACGTTCTTTCGTGTCAAATGTGTCAAGGGTAATGCTAGCTTCGAAAAGTCCTTAACAAATTTCTGATAATAGCCAGCTAAGCCTAAGAAGCTTCGTATCTCAGTTACAGATTTCGCTCGGGTCCAGTTGAGGATTGCTTCAATTTTAGCAGGATCGACAACCAACCCATCTGCAGTAATTACATGACCTAGAAAGGTCACCTCAGTCAACCAAAACGCACACTTTGAGAATTTAGCATACAACTGTTGTTACTTCAACGTGTGTAAGACTTGATGCAGGTGTTGGGCATGCTCTTCCTTTGTTTTTGAATAAATCAATATATCATCGATAAAAACAATCACAAACTGGTCCAAGAATGCCTTAAACGCACTATTCATCAAGGCCATAAAAGCTGCAGGAGCATTCGTTAGGTCAAAAGGCATAACAACAAATTCAAAATCCCCATACCTGGTACTGAATGTTGTCTTGAAGACATCTTCCTGTCGAATTCTTAGCTGGTGATATCCTGATCGAAGATCAATTTTAGAAAATATACGTGCACCAACCAGCTGATCGAACAAATCGTCAATACGCGGCATAGGGTATTTATTTTTTATTGTTAACTTGTTCAGTTCGCGATAATCGACGCACAGACGGAGAGATCCTTCCTTCTTTTTCACAAATAATACTGGAGCTCCCCAAGGTGAAGTACTCGGTCGGATAAATTTCTTATCAAGCAATTCATGCAATTGCACTTTCAATTCGGCCATTTCTTTTGGTGTCATTCGATAAGGAGTTTTTGCAACTGGAGTAGCTCCTTCGATCACTTTAATTTCAAATTCAACTTCACTGGCTGGAGGCACACCAGGTAACTCTTCTGGAAATACATCCACGTAGTCCCGGACCACGGGCACAGCAGTAATATCTTTCTTTTTTTCTTTCATTTCTTTAATCATTACCAGAATGGCCTCACAGCATTTCCGTACCATTTTTCTGGCTTTCATAGCCGAAATACTAATTTTGGCAACTTCGCCCAACCCTTGGTAGATCATCGGACTTCCATCTGGACATTTGAACGCCACCACTTTCGTTTTACAGTTAATAACGGCTTCTCGATCCGATAGTCAATCCATACCAAGGATGATATCATACTCAACCAACGGCAAGACCGCAACATCGGTTTCAATTCGTTTATCATTAAAAGGTAGTGAGAGTACAGCTCGCTCCTTTGTCATCAAAACCGTATTATTCGGTAGCAATACAGTCAACGGTTGAGTAATATGATATGGTCGTATATGAATTGGTTCCAGAATAGATGTTGAAATGAACGATTGACTGGCACCAATATCAAATAAAACTTTCAAAACTTGATCATGCACAAGTAGCATACCTGTAACAACCGTATCATCTGCCTTCGCCTCTTGTTGACCGAGATTGAAAGCTCGGGCTTGAATCAGCCTCTCATCTCTGGCCCCTTCAGCGGGAGCCGATGCTATTGACTCCCCTTCCCTGGAAGTCCCAATATGATACATTTTCTGAGGCGGTAAGACTGGGGCTCCCCTCGAACTTTCATTCCTTTGCAGCTTCGGACAATCCTTTCGACGATGGCCCGGCTGGCGACAGTAGAAGCAGACTCCAGTCAAGCATTCCCCTTTATGCATCTTGCCACATTTGGCACATTTGGTCGCCGTTGTTTGGGACACTTGCGTGCTACCAGTCGACACTGACTGTTGCTGCTTCTTCTTCCAAGGGGCTTCTCTTGTTCTGGCCGATTTCTCTTGGCTAGTACCTTCTTTGAACCTCTTCCTCATTTTTGTCATTTGCCTCTTTTCAGTATCTAACTCGACCAATCGAGCTTTCTCCACCAATAGTGCATACTCCGTAATATCAAACGGAACCACTGAAGCGCGGATATCATCCCGCAACCCTTCCTGGAACTGTAAGCAACGAGCTTCCTCGGTCGCCACAGCCGACTCTGCATAGTATGCCAAGCTGGAAAATTCGGCTTCATATTGAAGGACGGAGCGACTTTCTTGAACTAATCGCAAGAACTTCTCCTGTAGTTGTCTCTTTTCCGTCTGCGGCACAAACCACTTTGTAAATTCCCGAACAAACTCTGCCCAAGTCACATTTGCCAAACCACGAGTCTGAAACTTCCCTTTCATTAAGTTCACCCACCATCTCTTAGCCTCTCCTTCCAACAGAAAAACGACCAACTCCACCTTCCTCTCCGCAGGGCACCGCATCGTATCAAATATTGTTTCAATCCGCAGGATCCAGTCTTCTGTCTCGATCGGAGACAAACCACCACGAAAAGTGGACGGTTTCAATTCCAAAAATTGCTTCATATCAATTTCAAGCAAGCGAGGCTGCTGCGGTTCCACCACTATTGGATGAGGCACAGCTGGCACCACTGGGTTTACTCCATGAGGAGGCACAACTGGAGGGGTGTCCCGAACCAATCTAATTGCCTCAGCGATGGCTTGGGCAATATCGGCGATATGAAGTGAGGTCGACTGTCGTCCACTCACACTTTCTTCTGACCTGGAATCTCTAGAATCCTCAGGTTCATTCAGAGCCTCTCGCATTCTGCGGCTCGAATATACTTGAAACGGTTCCTGAGGAAAACAAACCATAAGACAATTCAGTATATTCTGATATGCAGTTGTCATCATTGTGAGTTTATTTTCCATTCTGGTACTCTCTGTGTTACATGCCCTATGAAAACCTCCCTCTGATACCATTTAATTGTAACGGCCCAAATCCGCCACAATTTAAATCATGCTTTCTGAGAGGATTTTTCAACTATACGCAGCAGTATAAGAAAAGGGGTGTACCAGAGAAAATAAAACATCACATATCATTAAGATACAGAATATATACACTATCTCAATATCAGGTACGGGAATGTCTACATGTATTACATTCTAACTAGCTAGCAATGGTACAAGGAAAACTCAAGCTAACCCGTGGATGAGTCACGTCCTCAGTGTGTAGGAGTCTGAAGTATCCCCCCCTACTAGGCCGACCCTTAGCTTTTCAATGCGTCGACGCTATCTTCAATTTCAATTCAATTCTATCTTTTCGATTCAGTTCATTTTCTTAACAAAAAGGATTTATGTGTGTGTTTTCCCCTCAGAAATTTATCGCTCGCTAAGCCAAGTTAGCGTTTTTGGCGATTCATATATTCAGTGATATCATAGAACAAAAAGTAACTAGCTTAACAATTCACCAGAAAGTAGTAAGGACTCACCCCAACTTTTCATTTGCCTTTGTCCCTCGAAGGAGTCACATCGCGCCTATCGTCGGACGTCATTCTCTGCAGTATCAAAAATATCATTTACCTTAGAATTGCGCCTTAATATTTACGAGCTGACTCCTACGACGGTTACAACTACGACATCTAGGAATTGTCTAGGAAATGACTAGCGTGGGTGACTTAAATTGACTGTGTATCATTCAAATCCAAGTTGCTCTGATACACAACTGCAAGGGTTGCCACCATGGCAACACCAAGTATTGTGAATAGCAGCTCACCTCAAGTATAAACCCCTTAAAAAATAGCCGGACAGCCAACACTAGCAGCCCAACACAACCTGTAACATGCAGGTAATCTACATAGTCCAGCCGGCATACACACATACCCACAACACTGTCCAAGCACAGCCGGCACACACACACATATACATATGTACAAGGAGATCAAGATCAACCAACTCCAAATGGAACCCTAGCTTCATCTCTCCCAACAATGGGTCTAGGGTTTACAAAACTTTTAATTCCAAAAGGAAGTGAAGAAAACCAAAACCCCAAACCCTAGGGTTTTCACCCATCAAAAAGCCATACACAAACTTCATAATCAACACAAGAGGAGTTGAGGGGAGGAGATTACCTCTCAATTGCAAGAAGAATCACAGAAATCGGAGAAGAATCGAGCCCTAGCGAGCTTTCGACTTCTATCGGCGGTAGCGGCTTCCGCGTATTCCTCTCGAGGTCGTCCCAATGAAAAGGACGGACGAATGAAATAACATAATACGGAAGCCCACCGCTGAACCCAAGGCAGCCGGTCAACCTACCGGTCCAACCGGTTCCCAAATAAGTACCAGTGTAACACAGCCACTATTCACCCAAATCCAACCAAATTTCCCTTAGACTCGTATCAAAATCGGTCATCTCAAGCCATGCAATTAAAACAAAGCGGCTGTCACAAAATAATCAAACGGAACAACAACAAAAATATCCGAACATCAAAACAAAGTGCGAAGTCAAGTCGGCACTGGCATTGTTCTTTCCTCATCGGGGAGTATTCACATAATATTTTTATTTTACAAAATATAAACATGTATAATTGTTCGGGTATTACAAACTCTCCCCTCCTTATGAGAATTTTCGCCCTCGAAAATCACGCATCCTCGCGAATCCCAAAGAAAGAGGGAAAGATTTTTAACATTAAATTTTCGCGTTCCCAAGTAGCATCCTTGGCAGGGTGGTCGGTCCACCAGACTTTGACAAAGTTCACCTGTTGATTCCGAAGATTTTTGCTTTGCCGATCAACAATCTGGTAAGGTGTTGTCGGACTTGACAAATCAGCTTCTATTTGCACAGCACTGGGAGATATCATCAAATCTGGGTTCGGAATATATCGTCTGAGTGCGGATATATGAAAAACATCATGCAACCTCTGTAATTCAGCAGGCAGAGCTAGGCGATATGCTACTTCGCCAAGTCGTTCAATCACAGGATATGGGCCAACATACCTCGGGCTTAATTTACCAATCCGTCGCAACCGGGAAATCCCCTTGAACGGTTTAATCTTCAAACACACCTAATCGCACACAGCAAATTCCACCAGACGATGTCGGGCATTATAATATTTCTGTTGACGATCCTGTGCGATTTTCATTCTTTGCTGAATGACGCGAATTTTCACTTCAATTTTGTCCGTCCTCTTCTGCGGAAACAATTGTTTTTCTCCATCCTCTGCCTAACTCAAAGGAGCTCTACATCGTCGTCCATATAGAGCTTCGAACGGGGTCATTTGAATCGTTGCTTGATAGCTATTATTATAAGCAAATTCAGCTAACGCTAAGTATTTCTCCCAAGAGCCTTTCAAGTCCAAAACCACCATTCGTAATAGATTCTCGAGCATTTGGATGGTCCATTTGGACTGGCCATCGGTTTGCGGATGAAAAGCAGTACTATATAACAATCTTGTTCCCAATTTATGGTGCACCCGCCGCCACAACTCAGATGTAAACCGTCCATCACGATCTGATACGATCGTACGTGGAATACCATGTAATCTCACAATTCAATTTACATAGAGTTCCACCAATTTTTTCGTCGGCCCACTTTGCTTGATCGGTATAAAATGTGCGCTCTTTGTCAATCGATCAATGATGACCCAAATTCCATCATTTTCGGCTTTACTGCGAGGCATGCCAAACACAAAAATCATCGCAACATCATCCCATTTCCATTCCGGAATGGGTAAAGATCGAAGATACCCAGCAGGCTTCTGATGTTCTGCTTTCACTACCTGACAGGTATGACATCGGGCAATATACTGTATGATATCCTTTTTCATATGAGGCCACCAGAAGTCTTGTTTCAAATCATGGTACATCTTAGTCCGATCAGGATGAATTGAATATGGCGTATTATGCGCCTCATACATTATATCCTTCCGCAGGCTATCAGCATCTGGAACACATATTCTGTCATTCAAGAACAAGAGTGCATCTTCTTCAACAAAAGCACTCTCTTCTCCTTTCCGCAATTTCTCAAATATTCCCATCAAGAAGGGATCTTGAGGTATCTGGATTCTCTCTTTAAGTGAATATTAAATCCGCATCTGGCATAGCTGTGCTTCCTTTTCTTCAGGCGTAACTATCGCGCAGATTTCCATATCCTGAAGCATATACAGAAGCTTCTTATTATAACGCGGTGTCACAGACAACGCGGCAATATTTTTCCTGCTTAGGGCATCTGCGACCACATTTGCCTTACCTGGATGGTATTAAATATCTAGATCATAATCTTTAATAAATTCTAGCCATCTTCGTTGGCGCAAATTAATTTCCCGCTGATCAAAGATATATTTCAAACTTTTATGATCTGTAAAGATCTCGCATCGAACACCATACAGGTAGTGACGCCAAATTTTTTAATGCAAATACAACAGCAGCTAATTCCAAATCATGTGTTGGATAATTCTTTTCAGCATCCTTTAATTGTCGAGAAGCAAACGCAATCACCTTTTCATGCTGCATTAACACGCAACTCAATCCTTTATAGGACGCATCGCTATATATTTGAAAACCATCGGAGCCTTTAGGCATCACCAACACTGGCGCTGTTGTTAATCTTTCCTTTAACGCTTCGAACGCTTGCTGGCACTCATCTCCCCACGTAAACACTACGTTCTTTCGTGTCAAATGTGTCAAGGGTAATGCTAGCTTCGAAAAGTCCTTAACAAATTTCTGATAATAGCCAGCTAAGCCTAAGAAGCTTTGTATCTCAGTTACAGATTTCGCTCGGGTCCAGTTGAGGATTGCTTCAATTTTAGCAGGATCGACAACCAACCCATCTGCAGTAATTACATGACCTAGAAAGGCCACCTCAGTCAACCAAAACGCACACTTTGAGAATTTAGCATACAACTGTTGTTCCTTCAACGTGTGTAAGACTTGATGCAGGTGTTGGGCATGCTCTTCCTTTGTTTTTGAATAAATCAATATATCATCGATAAAAACAATCACAAACTGGTCCAAGAATGCCTTAAACGCACTATTCATCAAGGCCATAAAAGCTGCAGGAGCATTCGTTAGGTCAAAAGGCATAACAACAAATTCAAAATCCCCATACCTGGTACTGAATGTTGTCTTGAAGACATCTTCCTGTCGAATTCTTAGCTGGTGATATCCTGATCGAAGATCAATTTTAGAAAATATACGTGCACCAACCAGCTGATCGAACAAATCGTCAATACCCGGCATAGGGTATTTATTTTTTATTGTTAACTTGTTCAGTTCGCGATAATCGACGCACAGACGGAGAGATCCTTCCTTCTTTTTCACAAATAATACTGGAGCTCCCCAAGATGAAGTACTCGGTCGGATAAATTTCTTATCAAGCAATTCATGCAATTGCACTTTCAATTCGGCCATTTCTTTTGGTGTCATTCGATAAGGAGTTTTTGCAACTGGAGTAGCTCCTTCGATCACTTTAATTTCAAATTCAACTTCACTGGCTGGAGGCACACCAGGTAACTCTTCTGGAAATACATCCACGTAGTCCCGGACCACGGGCACAGCAGTAATATCTTTCTTTTCTTCTTTCATTTCTTTAATCATTACCAGAATGGCCTCACAGCCTTTCCGTACCATTTTTCTGGCTTTCATAGCCGAAATACTAATTTTGGCAACTTCGCCCAACCCTTGGTAGATCATCGGACTTCCATCTGGACATTTGAACGCCACCACTTTCGTTTTACAGTTAATAACGGCTTCTCGATCCGATAGTCAATCCATACCAAGGATGATATCATACTCAACCAACGGCAAGACCGCAACATCGGTTTCAATTCGTTTATCATTAAAAGGTAGTGAGAGTACAGCTCGCTCCTTTGTCATCAAAACCGTATTATTCGGTAGCAATACAGTCAACGGTTGAGTAATATGATATGGTCGTATATGAATTGGTTCCAGAATAGATGTTGAAATGAACGATTGACTGGCACCAGTATCAAATAAAACTTTCAAAACTTGATCATGCTCAAGTAGCATACCTGTAACAACCGTATCATCTGTCTTCGCCTCTTGTTGACCGAGATTGAAAGCTCGGGCTTGAATCAACCTCTCATCTCTGGCCCCTTCAGCGGGAGCCGATGCTATTGACTCCCCTTCCCTGGAAGTCCCAATATGATACATTTTCTGAGGCGGTAAGACTGGGGCTCCCCTCGAACTTTCATTCCTTTGCAGCTTCGGACAATCCTTTCGACGATGGCCCGGCTGGCGACAGTAGAAGCAGACTCCAGTCAAGCATTCCCCTTTATGCATCTTGGCACATTTGGTCGTCGTTGTTTGGGACACTTGCGTGCTACCAGTCGACACTGACTGTTGCTGCTTCTTCTTCCAAGGGGCTTCTCTTGTTCTGGCCGATTTCTCTTGGCTAGTACCTTCTTTGAACTTCTTCCTCATTTTTGTCCTTTGCCTCTTTTCAGTATCTAACTCGACCAATCGAGCTTTCTCCACCAATAGTGCATACTCCGTAATATCAAACGGAACCACTGAAGCGCGGATATCATCCCGCAACCCTTCCTGGAACCGTAAGCAACGAGCTTCCTCGGTCGCCACAGCCGACTCTGCATAGTATGCCAAGCTGGAAAATTCGGCTTCATATTGAAGGACGGAGCGACTTTCTTGAACTAATCGCAAGAACTTCTCCTGTAGTTGTCTCTTTTCCGTCTGCGGCACAAACCACTTTGTAAATTCCCGAACAAACTCTGCCCAAGTCACATTTGCCAAACCACGAGTCTGAAACTTCTCTTTCATTAAGTTCACCCACCATCTCTTAGCCTCTCCTTCCAACAGAAAAACGACCAACTCCACCTTCCTCTCCGCAGGGCACCGCATCGTATCAAATATTGTTTCAATCCGCAGGATCCAGTCTTCTGTCTCGATCGGAGACAAACCACCACGAAAAGTGGACGGTTTCAATTCCAAAAATTGCTTCATATCAGTTTCAAGCAAGCGAGGCTGCTGCGGTTCCACCACTATTGGATGAGGCACAGCTGGCACCACTGGGTTTACTCCATGAGGAGGCACAACTGGAGGGGTGTCCCGAACCAATCTAATTGCCTCAGCGATGGCTTGGGCAATATCGGCGATATTAAGTGAGGTCGACTGTCGTCCACTCACACTTTCTTCTGACCTGGAATCTCTAGAATCCTCAGGTTCATTCAGAGCCTCTCGCATTCTGCGGCTCGAATATACTTGAAACGGTTCCTGAGGAAAACAAATCATAAGACAATTCAGTATATTCTGATATGCAGTTGTCATCATTGTGAGTTTATTTTCCATTCTGGTACTCTCTGTGTTACATGCCCTATGAAAACCTCCCTCTGATACCATTTAATTGTAACGGCCCAAATCCGCCACAATTTAAATCATGCTTTCTGAGAGGATTTTTCAACTATACGCAGCAGTATAAGAAAAGGGGTGTACCAGAGAAAATAAAACATCACATATCATTAAGATACAGAATATATACACTATCTCAATATCAGGTACGGGAATGTCTACATGTATTACATTCTAACTAGCTAGCAATGGTACAAGGAAAACTCAAGCTAACCCGTGGATGAGCCACGTCCTCAGTGTGTAGGAGTCTGAAGTATCCCCCCCCCTACTAGGCCGACCCTTAGCTTTTCAATGCGTCGACGCTATCTTCAATTTCAATTCAATTCTATCTTTTCGATTCAGTTCATTTTCTTAACAAAAAGGATTTATGTGTGTGTTTTCCCCTCAGAAATTTATCGCTCGCTAAGCCAAGTTAGCGTTTTTGGCGATTCATATATTCAGTGATATCATAGAACAAAAAGTAACTAGCTTAACAATTCACCAGAAAGTAGTAAGGACTCACCCAAACTTTTCATTTGCCTTTGTCCCTCGAAGGAGTCACATCGCGCCTATCGTCGGACGTCATTCTCTGCAGTATCAAAAATATCATTTACCTTAGGATTGCGCCTTAATATTTACGAGCTGACTCCTACGACGGTTACAACTACGACATCTAGGAGTTGTCTAGGAAATGACTAGCGTGGGTGACTTAAATTGACTGTGTATCATTCAAATCCAAGTTGCTCCGATACACAACTGCAAGGGTTGCCACCATGGCAACACCAAGTGTTGTGAACAGCAGCTCACCTCAAGTATAAACCCCTTAAAAAATAGCCGGACAGCCAACACTAGCAGCCCAACACAACCTGTAACATGCAGGTAATCTACATAGTCCAGCCGGCATACACACATACCCACAACACTGTCCAAGCACAGCCGGCACACACACACATATACATATGTACAAGGAGATCAAGATCAACCAACTCCAAATGGAACCCTAGCTTCATCTCTCCCAACAATGGGTCTAGGGTTTACAAAACTTTTAATTCCAAAAGGAAGTGAAGAAAACCAAAACCCCAAACCCTAGGGTTTTCACCCATCAAAAAGCCATACACCAACTTCATAATCAACACAAGAGGAGTTGAGGGGAGGAGATTACCTCTCAATTGCAAGAAGAATCACAGAAATCGGAGAAGAATCGAGCCCTAGCGAGCTTTCGACTTCTATCGGCGGTAGCGGCTTCCGCGTATTCCTCTCGAGGTCGTCCCAATGAAAAGGACAGACGAATGAAATAACATAATACGGAAGCCCACCGCTGAACCCAAGGCAGCCGGTCAACCTACCGGTCCAACCGGTTCCCAAATAAGTACCAGTGTAACACAGCCACTATTCACCCAAATCCAACCAAATTTCCCTTAGACTCGTATCAAAATCGGTCAACTCAAGCCATGCAATTAAAACAAAGCGGCTGTCACAAAATAATCAAACGGAACAACAAAAAAAATATCCGAACATCAAAACAAAGTGCGACGTCAAGTCGGCACTGGCATTGTTCTTTCCTCATCGGGGAGTATTCACATAATATTTTTATTTTACAAAATATAAACATGTATAATTGTTCGGGTATTACAGAGTACTCTCCTGGCGACCTCTGTAAATAGACGACAGGCTGTCGAGCTGAATAGTCTGTGAATAACCATCTCCTTATGCATTTCTGATCTCGACGAATTACGGGTTATAGACATTACTTCCCCACTCCCTCAACATCCGGCCACTCCCTATTCCTCCCCTTTTTTCACATGGATTCCAACCCATTTCCTCCAAACCACCTCATTCCTCCCCACTACCACCTCCTCCATCCCACCCGAGCCCCCCTCTCCACGTGGAGCCACTGTCTTGTCCCCTCCCCATCAAGTAATCATCCCCAGCTGCCGCCTCTTCTCCCATTTCCCACCCCCACGCTGCCATCTGTTGCTTTCCAGCCATCCCTCGGCAGCCCAAAATTCTTGTCAAGCATCCCACGCCACTTCCTCACCCACCAGCCTCCAGTAAGCATGCTGCCAGCCGCCCAAAACACCTCACTGCATAGTCTAGGCTGCTGTCTTGCTCCCTGGACAGCCACCTACAGCCGCTGTTTGCTGATTTCTGCCTCCCTTTTCTTGATTCCCGGCTCTCCAAGTTCATTCCAGCCGTTGTGTCGCTGTCCAGCAGTTGGGCCTTGCTTTTGAGGACTGAAAACAGCCCCGGATTGCGATCTTACCTCCCCGACAGTCCCCCCCACCACCACCCCACCCCACCCCCTCAGTATTTTGCAAGTTCAGTCTAAACGTTATTTGAATTCACGCACTCTTGAGCATATACTTCACTTTTGCTACCTCTCTTTAATAGTTTTATTCAATTATGAAAAACATCAAGTTATTATTGTTTTGAAAGATTGATTTCATCGGCCATTAGATTTGCATTTAGCCATAGTTTCATTAGGGTCGTACCCCGCTTCACCCCAACTTAATGAACTTGGATCCTTTGACACTCATGATGACCCCATCAGGCATCGATCTTGAGAACTAGGTCAAATTTCGGGAGTGGAGAATTAATAAGAATATGACTCCCTTAGCCCATAGCTGCCTCACTAAGTGCCATCGTTTTAGTATTGCACGTGACTATTAACAATGTAGCCTTAGTGGAATTTTAGTAATATTTAATGCATGTCACTCCGACCTATATAAGGAGGGGGGAAGTGTTTTATGGTTGTCTTGGATATTAGCGTCTTTGACACTTTTTGGAAAGAAACACTTCTAGAGGGATCTTGCCCTCAAAATTTCGACAGCGAGCATGTCTAGGTATTATGTATCTCGTGTTCCTCTTTAATCCAATTAATTTTGTTCTTCGATACCCTCAACAATCACCAATTGAATCAGAGCTCCAAGATGGAGGTTACAAAAACACTTTCATTTCCCCGTAAGGTCAATCAAAAATAACACAAGCAAAAAATGAAGTAACAAATAGAGCCTAAAATCTTAATGAAAGTATAGAAAGGAAACTGACCCAATAACTATAAAACAGTAGAATATAATCTTATTTATTATATAAGCAAGGATCAAAGGGGCTTTGGTGTAACATTTTGTTACCCAAAATACCCCTAAACAATTCTTACTTTCATCAACAATAATGGTTTTCGGTCATTTTTTCTGCCTGCAAATAATCATATTTCTTTTAAACTTCAACCTCCCTTATTTCCAATCAGAGCAAATCTCCCCAAAACACTCTACAAGCAAACTTTTATTTCCAATCAACAATCACACCTCTTCATTGTTTCCCTCTGAAAGCAAAAGCCAGCTCCTCCCACCAGCTCCTCCTGCCAGCCTTTTGACCCGCGATCCCACTTCTTTCATCTATTTGGCAAGCCCCGAGCTGCTTTCTCCTCCGCGCACTGCAATCTCCTCCTGCACGCTAGTCTCCTCCCGCGTCTCCTCCTGCCACACACCGAAAGCAGCTCCTCCCATCCAGAGAGAGTCGTCGTTATACCTCCTCGAGAGAGCAGTCGTGCAAGTCTCCTCCACAAAGCCGGTAACTCGCTCTTGTTGCGATTCCTCAACAAAGAAGCCCTCCTCCAGAGCTCCTCCTCCGCCGTCGCAAACTTCAGGTGCCCTTACACATCTGCTTCATTGTTTGCTTACAGGCCTCCTAAACCAAGGATACAGCCGACCACCATCATTTTCTCTGCATCCTCTTCACCGCATCCTCTTCACTGCATCGCGTTCTCTATCGGCCACCATCGTGCTCTCTGCTCCATTCTCCACAGGCATCTCTCAAACCCAAACCCTAAGAAAACGTTAGCCACCAAGATCTGCTCAACTCCTACATTCTCTGCAAGAATCATTTTGCTTCCAGGCCGACTAAATCCAGGATCGAGCCGGCCACCATCGTCTTCTCTGCATTGTGTTCACTGCATCGTGTTCTCTGCTGACAACCATCGTGTTCTCCGTTCTTCTCTGCAGGTATCTCTCATACTCAAACCGTAAAAAATGGTCAGCCACCAAGATCTGCTCACCTCCTCCGTTTTCTGCAAGGAAAACCTGCTTACATACCTCCTAAACACAGGATCGACAGCCACTGTGAACCTCCATCCTTTTTCCTGCAGGTATCTTCCTCAACCTACACCTCTGCTCTATTTCTACACATAATCTCTTAAAAACAACCAATGAAAATCTGAATGTGCTCCTCTGCAAGTTAACTCTACTCTGTTATAATCTCAACAACTGTTTTCCCTTTAAATTCCAATCTCCATGAAGTGTCTGTGATTTATTACTTATTTGCTGACAAAGATGTTGTATACGAGTTTATATTAATTGAAATTGTTATTTGTTCACGTAATTATGAGCTATTTGGATTGTGTGCTTCCTGGGAGAAATTACAACATAAATCACTCTCAGCTAAATTAAATTATTTATACTCTTTTGATTTTTCATATGCTGTTTTCTCTATTTATGAAACTGCTGGGCACGAATGATCTTGCCAGTGAATTTACCTTCAAGTCCATTGTTACGGCATGGCTGCCCCCCTTTATACTGGGCCGCAGCCCCGCGGGGGACCCATCCGTCGCTTCATTAACAGGGCCGCGACCCATGCACCCCAACCCTGGCCCCACCTGTTCTCAGTGAGGCTGGTTGTTGTCTCCGCGATTTGAACCCGGGACCTTGATAAGAAGCGCTTAACGCTCGCCCTCATCACCAATTGAGCCACGGAGACAACAACCAGCCTCACTGAGAACAGGTGGGGCCAGGGTTGGGGTGCATGGGTCGCGGCCCTGTATAATAGGGGGGCAGCCCACGCCGTAACATAAAAGTACAACCGTGGCTCAGTTGGTGATGAGGGCAAGCATTAAGCGCTTCTTATCAAGGTCCCGGGTTCAAATCGCGGAGACAACAATCAGCCTCACTGAGAACAGGTGGGGTCAGGGTTGGGGTGCATGGGTCGCGGCCCTGTTAATGAAGCGACGGCTGGGTCCCCCGCTGGGCTGCGGCCCAGTATTATAGGGGGGCAGCCCACGCCGTAACATCCATTTTCTCCTTTCCTCTATTCGAATCTCAATGCAATTTTAACAACAAATCAACAAATTTCAGTGTGAATGAGCTCTGTGAATTTTTTATATCTACACCTGTTATATACAACAGTTTGACCCCAACTACAAAGCTGTAGATCTCTATATTAGATTATTTGTCCAGCATTGGGCCAAGTTCGAATTCGATGTTGTTGTCGACATCACCCATTGTCGCCACCATAATCCATACAAGCCGAAGCTCCACATAATTTGCCAAAATGATCGGAAAGCTCCCTCTTGTCAGTTATCCGTTATGTTCTCTTCTCGCTATCCTAACTATTATTGTTCATAATGTCTTATGTATTTGAATACAACGATGGCAGAGTGGCCAATGTTGCATTGTTATTTATATTAGAAGAAGGCACTGTGAAATCAATGTTGTCCGTCTTATTATTTCAGTGATGCATGCTCCCAGGGAAAAAGAAACTTTTTAGAATTAATCCTAATGATAAAGGCTTGAGTGTTGTTGTTGTGAATCCTAATGATTAGGTAATTTATTTAGTTGTTGTTTGTCCTTCAAATATTTTTAGGTGTTATTGTTAATTGCACTCATTGTTTTATCAAAATAGTCATTCAATTTTTATGGTATCATCTTCCTTTCTCT
Organism: Platanthera guangdongensis; assembly: GCA_039583875.1. Taxonomy (NCBI): domain Eukaryota; kingdom Viridiplantae; phylum Streptophyta; class Magnoliopsida; order Asparagales; family Orchidaceae; genus Platanthera; species Platanthera guangdongensis. The sequence goes on from CM077151.1 coordinate 24,793,961, forward strand.
TCCTTCCTCCTCTTCATCATTAGGATTAATTCTTCATTATAACTTTAAGGATTTAGCCCCTGCCAAATGTCACCTCCCATGTCGAACGTCGCCGCCCCCAGCGAACGTCATCGCCCCCGCCGAACGTCGCCGCCCCCGCCGAACGCCCCCCCCCCCCCCCGAACGCCGCCATCCTACCCGCCCCTGTTGGGTTTTACTATACGACACATCACATGTGTGCAGTGGAATAAGGAACAAGAAAACCCAAAAGAAATACGGAACTTGCGATTAACATTGATCAAGGAGTAAAATTGCAGTAAATAAAATTATACCTTTGCGGAATTGAGTCACTACTCAACCAAGATGCTCCAAGGAATCCGGCGGTCACTTGCGGCTGAAGTACCGATCGCAGAATTGTGTACACGCCTCTACGGATGTCCACACGAGCACGGAGAACCCTTAGGGTCCGTTCAGCACGCAGGTATTTGCTTTCTGGAATTGGCTTTGGCCAGAAAACCAATATCTGCAGGAATTGGCTTTGGCTAGAAAACCAATTATATTGTTCGGCTGCAGGATGTTATTCAGTGAACAGAATTGGAATTGGTATGTAAAAGTTGTTTGGCTGCACACTGGAATTGGCTTTCTGAAATTAAAATTTTTAAAATGTATACATTTTCAAATTAAACGAGTAAAGTAAACTATTATTGATAATTATAGTTCAAAATACCACACAAATATTGTCCATAAATAAAAATACAAAATAGATAAATGTCCATCAAACTGCATTCAAAAAAGTCACAGATCTAGCGATCAAACTGCATTCGCAGTCATATGCCCTTCATATCTTCAGGTAGCCGCATGAATATGTCACGTTTGACATTATCATGACACAGTATATCCATCGCCTTGAGAAAATCACCCCGGTCTAAATCCTTCATCTGAGCTAGTGCGACATATATGTCATCAACATTCCCAGCAGACTTGCTCCCCGCTGCTTTTTCCACTGAGTCAGCAAATTTCTCTATGGCTACAGTTACGGCATCAGCTCCTACTGCTCGTTTTCTCCTCCTTCTGCTGCTTCCTTCTCCATCTATTCTAACCTGCTTTTGTGTATTAGTTGTTTTGTCTGTCATAGACTCAGCATCAATCTCCTTTGTCATCTCCATTGCGGTCGCGGCGTGACTACCAGTTGCCCTATCAGTTCCGCATAGCACAGCCAAATTAGATCAGTTGACGATAACCTTGTCCTTATAATGCTTGACAGATGGATGAGCCTGCAATAATATAATGAATTTAACATTTTAATGAAATAAGCGTAGGAAAATTAATTAAATTAAAAGTATACTTTCACATAGTTAACTCATACTTCTTCGTTGTCTACCTGTACCATGTTCTGTTGTCAATCCCATCCAAATCCGCTAGTGCCCAGCATTGCACTGACTTCTATGTAGTACTTGTTCCAAGTTTTAAGCCGAGTCATTACCTTCTCCTTCCTTGTTTCAATGTCACATATATCCTTAAGGGCAGTCATAGCTGCTGTAAATGCAACTCTTCCAGGCATTAGGAGTTTTATCTAAGTTCCAGTCTGGAAATAACTGAAAAGAGCCATGAAATGTAAACTTGAATCAAATAAGTTAGGTCGAAGGAACTGTTAGGTCTAGATCTAACAGTTAGGTCTAGATCTGAAAACCGAAATCGATTACAAATAAAATTGATAAATACGTTCTACCAGCAATTATAAATACGTTCTACCAGCAATTATAAATACGTTCTAATCGATCTATTTTTTTCAGGAAGAAGAGAATCGGAGGAGGAAGAGGAGGAGGAGGGGGTAGAAGAACGGGGAAGAAGAAGGTGAGGAAGAAGAGAAGGTGAGGAAGAAAAGAATCAGAGGAGGAGGAGGTATACCTGCGCCGGAAGAAGAGAAGGCGGATGATCGGGGATGATGAAGACCGGCGTCGGGGAAGAGCAGCTCCGTCGGCTAAGAAGGAAAATGCGAAAAATCGTCTCGGGAGGTAAGAATTGGGGGATCGACTTGTTAGCGTAGGTTTAAAACCATCGTATTTAAGTCGAAAACCGATTCTGCTACAATTCCGTCCGGCCGAACATAAGAAATGGTTTTACTATTTCTGAAAGTCAATGTCAGAATGCCAATTTTGTCCCGCCGAACACACCCTTAGACTCTTGTCACAAAATATCTAGGTTGGAAGAAGGTATGCCCTCAACGTCTCCACGGTTTGCTAGAATCGTTAAAGGAGAGGCGGCAACGACGAAGATGAAGTCTGAGGAAGCACTTTCCGGCGACAGCAGCAGATCGGCGAGCAGTCGGCGGCAAGGAGCGGCGATCGCGACCTAGGCAGAACAATTCCGTCAGGGAAGAATAATCGTCGTTCTCTGTCTCGCTCAATTAGGTCAGAAGAATGAACACCCAACTTCAGTTTACTGTTTATATCGTATATATACAGAAGACCGAAACAATCGATACCCGCAGACCACGCCGAACCAGACTTACAAGAATCAAACTGGAGTAATCAGAATTCGTAGAGATTATACGTCGATATTCGACGAATCAAAAGGCATTCGTCGAAATAACACGTAAATATCTGACGAATCCAGACAGAACAAATCGTCCAAGCATCAAGGCGAAATTCGACGAATCGTAGTCTAATTCGTCGAAATTGTCAACACGATACTCAACGAATTCAAGACAGATTCGTTGAGATGTAATGACGATACTCGACGAATTATATTCGTTGAAACCTCAAGACTATACTCGATGAATTTCTCTTTGGGTCTTTCGACCACTTACCTGATGACCTATATTCACAACATAGGTCTCGGAATGAAAAACCTTCAGATCCAGAACGTCATAAGTTTGGTCATTCACTCATATCACATATGAGCAAGGCTAACACAAACCTTTCCAACTTCTCCAATACTCTTATGTGCGACCTCATAGGCTCATATTGTGTTGTCAGTGAAACTACATGTTTGATCACTTCCAAATCATCATGGTAACACCAACAGCCCCCGACCAACGGCGCCGCCCCCGACCAACGCCGCCGCCCCGACCAACGCCGCCGCCCCCGACCAACGCCACCCCCCCCCCCACCAACGTCGCCGCCCCGTCCAACGCCGCCGCCCCCGACCAACGCCGCCGCCCACGACAAACGCCGCCGCCCACGACCAACGTCGCCGCCCGCGACGAATGTCGCCGCCCCCGCACAGGGTCCCCCGTGCACAACTTCTTGTAGTCTTATAAATACGAAAAGAAAATGAAATATTGTAGCATGTCATTATCAACAATAAAGACAAAGGTTATGTTCTTTACCCCAGTATCTTGCAGATTCCTTCTAAGCACGAGTCTAATCATTAATCTTAACGTGGGGGTTAACATCTTTTTCCGATCTTCTCTTAATGAGGAAAGAGTCTGACACTCCTGTTGGTGTAGTTTCCATTCTGATTTCTGAGAGTAACCAAAATACCAAAAAAGTTACGGAGGCAGCTATAAACTAACAGCACTAGCCACAAAACTGAAAACTTTAAAAACTAAATTGAGCAATAAATATGTAGTACATTGTTAACATTTTCAGGTCAAGTGCGGCGGAATTCCAAAAATTCATAAACTGTTTGGGGAGCTTAAATTGTAAAACACATAATTCCACATAATAACCATCATTTAAATTTTTTTTATTTTCCTTCCTTTGGGTAAAGGCTCCTGCAGGGTGATTACCTGCCAGATAAAAATCATGAAACCTTGCTTATCTATAGTATTTAATAAGACAGTTGTATGAGCATTATAATCATGTGTGTGTTATGTCGCTCGAAGCATCTCGGGTGGTGGACAAAGTGGAACTACCTCCCCGTTTCCCCTAGTTGGGGTAATACAGGCAAACCCTAGGGTTAAAGTGGGTATCGAATATCCCGGTATCCGAACCAAACTCGTTAAGCCTCCGAACCCGTTATATATTCAAATATACACTAACAGTCTCCTCCTATATTTGTAATACATAACGTTTACATTTCAGAATACAGGAAAGTAGATAATATCAAAATTCAGATTTTACTCGTTCTCCAGAAGAAATAACACAACTAAAAGCATATAGAGGAGTTTTGCATAATAAAACAAACATCAAACATAAAATGCAATACAAGAGTAAAAGTCTGAAAAAACAGATAACATGAATCAACAAGTAGCAATCCTACTCAAAGAGTAAATCATTATCATCCAGGCCAAAATCTACTTTCGCTCTTTCATTTTCACCAATGTCTGCAAGGAATTTCCTGAGTTTAGACTTTATGAATTTAAAAAGCAAATGCAGTGACATATAAAGTAAGTTAGTTCTATCTAAATGAGTTTAGTAATTATAGCAGTAGTGAACTAACACAGTCAACATCTTCATCCAGTCAACCTAGGACCAGTCAAGCGATGATTTTAATAAATCAAACATTATTATCTTACTCATTAATGATCACAATATACCTCATCATCAAATGTGAAATGATTTGGCACGACATCATTTGCAACATTATCAGATGTGGAATAATGTGTTGTGATAATTAATATTAGATTAACTTTTACAACGACTTTTTATTCTCAGTTGAATAAATCTTGAATCAACTTGCAATGAGAAAGATGTTAAGTCATTAAAAATGAAATAACTAGCATCTAACCATCTTGAATTTTCATCAAGAGATTATTTGGAGTTTTTAATCTGTTATTAGATGCTTGAATGTTTGCAGTTATAGGTTCTTACCATCAAAACATAAACATATGAGGAAAATTTCAATCTCATCTCCCACAATATTTTGATTGTGAGATGTTCATTTAAACCTTTGGTTAAAGCGTCTGTAACATTATCCTTTGACCTCACATCAATCAGGGTCATATTCTCATGACTTGTGATGGAGATCAACCAGACTTGTTTCATCTGTAGTTGTTTACATTTGACATTGAACAAAGTATTCGTAACAATCATTCTTGTAGTCTGATTGTTGCAGTAAACTACAACAGAACTCAGTTTCAGGCTTGTCAGTGTAATATCCATAACCAAATCTCTTATCCACTATGTTTCTTCTCCTGATGAAGCTAGAGCATAGAATTCGGATTCTATAAAAGATAGAGCAATACATGATTGTCTATTGGACTTCCAGGCTACATCTGCTCCTCCTAGTGTGAAAATAAACTCATTAGTGGACTTGTTGTTTATTTCTGAGCATCATAATATATCAGAATATCTTTCAAGAACTGGAGGATGACCATTATAACATAAAGCATACTTTTGAGTATGTTTTAAGTATCTCATCAGCCTATCGAGGACATTACAATGATCTTGGCCCGAGTTACTGGTGAATCTGCTTAACATGCTTACTATGAAGGTCAGGGCTGATATCGAGTCGAGTTCGAGCGATTTTGATTCGGCTCGAAATCGAAATTTTCGACTCGAAATCGACTCGAAATCGAAATTGATTTCGAGTCGAGACGGCTCGACTCGAAATGGCTCAATTCCGAGCCGGCTCGAAATCGAATCGGGTCGGCCCGAAATCGAATCGGGTCGGCTCGAAATCGAATCGGGTCGGCTCGAAATTGAGTAATATTTTGTTTTATTCCTACTTTGCCCAAAATTAAATTGGACAACCGATAAATTTAGCAAATGAAACACTTAAAGTCTTCATTCTTTTTATTTAGTTTTAAATTTTGTTATTTTTAATCTTAAAATAAGAATATATTAATAAATAAATAATTTTTTTAATTAATTCGAGTTGATTCGAATCATATTTCGAGCGATTCAGGGCTGGCTCGAAATCGACTCGAAATCAGATTCGAGTCAAATTGAATCGACTCAAATTGAGTCGAATCAGCCCAGTCCGCCAAAGCTGTCCGCCACAGGCCGCCCGGCCTATCCCGTCACCCACTTCCACTTCACTAATTTCAACACTCCCCCTTGAAGTGAGAAGTGGTGACCAAGCCCAGCAAGCTGCGCAAGCGTTCAAAAGGCCCCTTCGATAGTGGCTTCGTGAAGATGTCAGCAAGATTATCTTCACTCCGAACATGCCCGACCAGCAGAGACCCCTCCAACACCTTCTCCCTGATGAAGTGGTGATCAATCTCTATATGCTTGGTCCTAGCGTGACACACTGGATTGTTTACCAGTTTGAGAGCACTCTCATTGTCACCGCGGAGTAAAGTAGGCCCTTGCACTTCTTCATGAACATCCTCTATAAGCCTCCTCAACCAAACGGCTTCCCGAGCAGCCAAGGCCGAAGCCTTATACTCCGCCTCCGTGTTTGAAATCGACACCGAGTCCTGCTTCTTGCTACACCACGAGATGCTAGCTGAACCGCAAGTGAACACATAACCTGAAGTAGACCTTCGATCATCCGAATCACCGCCATAGTCAGCATCCGTGTACCCGAGCAATGCAACCTCCGCGTCTCTTCTATAGAAGAGTCCCATGTCAGAAGAAGCCTTGACATACTTCAGAATTCCCTTCGCCGCCACTAGATGAGATTGCCTTGGTTCAGCCATATACCGACTTACTCGGCCAACAGCATAAGCGATATCCGGCCTTGTAATCGTCAGGTAAATCAAGCTCCCAACAAGAGCCCTGAACACCAAGGGATCATGAATAATCCTTCCCTCATCTCGTCGAAGCTTCAGCCCAGATTCCAGTGGAGTAGAGCACTTCTTCCCTTCGCCCATGTCAAACTGCTTCACAATGCGATCAGCATACCCTTTCTGGCTAATGAGAACCCCGCACTCCTTCCTCTCCACTTCAAGACCAAGAAAGTGATGCAACTCTCCAAGTCCTTCATCTCGAAGCGTATAGCAAGCTCTGCCCTGAGCCTTGCTACTTCCTCCTCCGAGTTCCTGTGATGATCATATCATCCACATACAGCAGGACCAAGACTCTTAGCTCTCCCTTCTTCTTGACGAACAAGCTTGAATCCGAGTTGGAAGCCAGGTATCCACAGAATTGCAAGTACTCTGGCAATCTTCCCATACCACGCTCGAGGAGCTTGCTTCAACCCATAGAGAGCCTTCCTGAGTTTGCAGACATAGTCCGGATGCTTCTCAGAGACAAAACCAAGCGGCTGATCCATGAAGATGTCCTTGTCAATCTCTCCGTAAAGAAAGGCATTCTTCACATCGAGTTGCCACAACCTCCATCCCTTGCTAGCGGCCAAGGCGATCACCACTCTAACAGAAGTCATCTTCGCAACTGGACTGAATGTCTCCTCATAGTCTTCTCCATACTGCTGTGAGAATCCTCTAGCGACCAGGCGAGCCTTGAACCGATCAATGCTCCCATCAGCCTTCTTCTTCAACTTATACACCCACTTGCAAGTAACCGGAGCAACGCCATCAACCTTGGGCACAAGGTCCCAGATTTCATTCTTCTTCAGAGCATCAATCTCTTCCTTCATGGCATCATCCCACTCCTTTACTCTAGTGGCCTCGTTGAAGTTTGCAGGCTCTCGCTCATCCAGAGGACCTGCAAAGAAGCAGGAGACAAAACTCACTGCATTCCCATCACAATACCGAGCCGGTGGCTTAACCACCCTCTTCGATCTCCGAAGACACGGCTCCTTGTTCACGGCTTCCGTTGCTTCTTCGGCTCCACTCCTACCTGGGGCAAGCATTGAGCAGTGCTCCCCCTGCTTCCTGAGCCAGAAGGCTCAGCCTCGGAGTTCGAAGCAACAGGAGCTGCTGGTGAAACAACAAGCTCCTCTTCCAAGCCTTTAGCAGCCTCCACCGGTGCTTCATCAACCTTGCTACTTCCGGTTAGCTCCACCGAGCCACCTCCATATGACGTCAGCTCGTCGAATACAACGTCTCTTGACACCACGAACTTCTTTGTCACAGGGTCCATGCACTTCCATCCCTTCTTCCGCTCATCATAGCCAACAAAGACAAGTTTCCTTGCCTTCGCATCCAGCTTTGTCTGTGAAGCATCCGGGGCATGCACGTAGCAAGTTGAACCGAACACCCTAAGGTGTTCAACACTCGGCTTCTCCTTCAGCAACAGCTCAATAGGAGTCTTCATGTTGATAGGGCTGAGTGGCATCCGGTTGATAACATAAGCAGCATAAGATATTCCCTCCGCCCAAAAGGACCTTGGGATATCTTTTGCATGCAGCCAGCATTTGCAGGTTTCCGTCAAATGACGGATCTTCCGCTCCGCTACCCCATTTTGTTGTGGAGTGTGAGCACAAGTAATCTCCCGTTGGATCCCGTGCTTCCTGCAGAAGTTAGAAAACTCGGAAGAG